>JABUQX010095120.1:17500-22500 GCA_015478945.1 Trachelipus rathkii
GGGGGGAAGGAGGAGTGTGGGGAAAAAAACGAACAAACAGAATGGCGGGCAGGGCGGAAACAAAAGCAATAGCTGCGGCGCTGAATTTTGCGAAGAAAGAGAGTATATTAGGAGTGTTGTGATTATAGAAAGGTGTAGTGTTCTTACTTAAAGTACAGTTGGCCGGCACATATATAGTAGCACTTCTCAGAATAACGTATAGATAATCAAGTATAATATGAATGATAGTGAATGGAGAAAAGGGATAGTTACATATGCATAGGATAACCAGAAAAAACTATCACACTCACTATATATATACTATATATACTATATATATAGTTATATATATATTTATTTATACTAATTATAATCCCTGGCGCGGCCATGAGGGGAAGAAGTAAGACCATGGTGGCAGGGGAAGTGGTGAGACGAGTATAGTGGATATGTGAGTCGACTACTCACCACGAAAAACACCGGGCAACGGGCTCACGTAAGCGCGAGGTGCATAATAAGCGTAATAAACTTCGTTCTCCCACTTATTCCTTCCTAATATATATGTGGTGCCTCGAAAAAAATAAAGACTATAGTAGGTAAAGTAGGTAAGGCACCACAAAAAAGGTAATATGTGATGCCTAATAAGCATCAGTTTTTGTAAAGTGTTAAAATTTAAAGCCATTTAGACTCAGTTGAAGGGCGGTGATCGATATAATATAGGTTGACATTTAGGGCCGTATCTTTTTTAATGACACCTCCTCTTGAGTTTACCAATAACAGCGAATCTTCTATATATTCTTAATTTATTATTCTTAAGTATATAGAGTTGCTTCGTGAATAGGCAGCTATGAGTGAAGAATTAAGTAACCACCTCACAAAGTAATATAAATAATTGTCAAAATGAGTGGAAATCACACCAATAAAGGAAATACAAAAATGTTCCCGAGGGGCACACTCCACAGTTCACCTGCGTCCTTCATTCGTTACGGGAACACAAGATTGACACGCTATGTTACTCTGACATCTCTATATGTTACCATAATAACTAAATTTCATCTATGTTATACTTTTGAGATTTTTGTAAGCACTGAGAGTTATACAGTAACGCAATTATTAAGGAGAAGAGCGCTCAATTGGTCATAATAATAGACTGATACTGATAAAAGTGACACCAAAAAAATAATAAATAGCATACATACAATATCAAGATACACTTAAGGGATGGCCCAATGTCAACTGAATAGGTAAAAAGCCACACAAGTAGCAGCACACAAAAGTTTTATGAAGGTGAAGCGGGGCGGACGCGGATAGAGAAAATCGGCCAACTGATTAGCACAGCGATTTAACCACTATTGCAACTGTTTGGAAGCAAAAATTAAGTTTGCAGTATATATACAAAGTGCATAACGAACGGTCAACTGCTCCCTACACTGAAAAGTAGCAACTGTATCTCTAGTTAAGAAAAAGTGCTAGCTCACACAATGTATACTTTGCTGTCAATCAAAACAAAGTTAAAAACCAATGCTGCGCATTTTGCAAGTGAAATTCTGAGCATTTCTGGAAGACATTTTATACACTAAACTTTATATCAATATTTCCTCACACAAAATTAGAAAAGTCTACTCCAGAATTAAAAGATAATCTAAATAAAAACTGATAGGCTGTGAGTGACGACCACATGAAGAAATGTTTTTTTTTATTTAGTCACGGTCCGCGCCGGCAGAGCAGGAATCTTCAGGCCGACTCTCGCCGGCATATCGGTATCCGGCTTAATTGCGAATTATGCTGATATCCGAAAAGGATAATAACCAAGTTAAGAACTGCCAGCCGGATATCCGGTTATCCGGCTATCCGGCTAATTCACTATCCGGCCCATCCCTAATTTACATTCCTTTCAAATAGCCAATTTTTCCTCTCTCAACAAATCAACACAACACTTTAATAAAATAATTCTAAAAGTATCCAAAAAATTCATCCCAAATGACCACCACAAACAATTCAACCCCAACTTTTCACCAGAAATTGACACACATCAGACAAAGAAACTACCACAGCCAAAATAGACAACTGAACCAAGACCAATTAAACCAAATTTTAGACCCCAACAATAGAATAAACAATCTAATCAAAATTGGCCACAGTATACACAAGCATTAAACCACAAGACCAACGCTGCAAAAATATTACAAACAAAAAAAAAAATCCTAACTTCACACACACACACAATCATCACCACCCACAAAGCCTTCTGCAAACAAAATGATAAGATTCCTAGCCCAAAAATCAATACAATATTCTTATGTTACACTATTAAAATCTAAAAAAATTAGTCTCAAACTCATAAACCTCACTAATGGACAAATAATTAAACTGCTTAAAAGATTTTTGGATGGATCTTATTCACTCCCCTGAAAGTATTCAACATTATTAAAACCCTAAAATCTCACAAGCAGTAGGACCCGACCATATATCTAATATTCACGTCAAACACCATGGTAGCAATGCTATGGGATCCCTAACACAAATATTTAATGTTGCATAGTAAACCAACACTCTACCACCTTTTAGAAAGCATACACACATATAATACCAATATTAAAACCAAACAAAGCCACCTAATAAACCCAGCTTCGTTCAGACCTATATCATTACTTTCTACAATATCAAAAGTATTTGAAAAATTAATCCTCCTTAGAATTTCCCTTCTTATCCCTACTATCAGACTCCAAACATGGTTTTTGACAAAAGCACTCTTCTACCACCACACTCCTAACAATCTAACCCATTAAACGTTCTCATGGGCTTCAACCAACCACTCCCCCCCCCGCTCTCTCAATGTATTCGCCTTGCAGCAATAAATATCAATAAGGCATTCAGTACAGTTCCCCGTCACCTTTTAATGGACAAAGCCTTAACCAAACATAATCATGAAAGACAAAAATAATAGCAAATTTCCTATCTGGTTGCGCATCTAGAGGACTTCACCACGTTATTTTTGATGGATCTCTGTGCCCACCCTGCCATTGTAGTGGCACAATATCAAATTTATCATAGGAGTGGAGCAGGCGCTAACAATATATATATATATATATATATATTATATATATATATATAATATATATAATATATATATATATATATATAATATATATATATATATAGATATCTATATATATATGATATTATTGTCAGGTGGGGTGAATAGGGACATGTTTTGTAAAACTTGCCTCCCTACTTTTTCCCTAATACACTTTTTGGAAATTTTTTTCTGAAATCATAGGTCTATAGTAGGTCATAAGTGCACAAATAAATAATAATGTAATTCTTATAATAATAGTTAAATTAAAGTTTAAATAAAACTCATTCAGATTTACTTTGATGGGGTGAATAGGGACATCTCTTGGAATTCATATTTTGCGTATAAATTTAATTTTTTATTTAATTTTTACTTAATATGGGTAATTGTTTATTATATTAAAATTAGCCATAGGTATTAAAAATGTCAATATAATGATATACAAAATAAAAATAAAAGTTGTGTCCCTATTCACCCTATCAACATTTTTATGTTGGGGTAAACTGGGACGTTAGGCTGGAGATTTAACCACTATGTACTGTTTGAAACAAAGATTTACTTTGCCAGTTTAAAGCTAACATACTCATCTGTATGTATACAATGCAAAAATAATTAAAATTGGTTCACAGCTTTTCATTTTATTAACAAAGTTGAGAAATTTTGATATCGGATGCATTTTAAATTTTAAAAATCTATGAGATTTGTTTAAACTAATCTTTCAATAAAAATAAAGAAAATTCTTGCAATTTTACATACACTACATATGTATATATAACAATTTCTTGACTTATAAACGATATTAAAGTTAACAAATGGATTTTTCTGTATGAAGCTAAATATTCAGATTTTTAATTAAAGGGAAAATCTCAATTCCTTATAGAAAGATCCTATATGCTGACTGGAGGTTGGATATTGAAAATTATATGTGGCCAGAGCCGAAGTTTTTTGAAATGGCAGGATATCCAACTGGAGTCGGATATTGTTACATCACTAATTATTATTATTATTATTATTATTATTATTATTATTATTATTATTATTATTGCTTTTTTTTTAACAATCATAAAAAATTTTGAATCTCTGCATAATATTTTCAACGAGAAAAGAGAGAAAAAATTCGCTTACCTCAGAACACCTTCGCAATGCCAAAAGTGAGACTGCTATAAAAGGAATGGGCATTTTGAGTATAAAGAGGAAACCATCTTGATATTGAAATTGAAGGTACAGCGAATGAACATCATGAGGAAATTTGTGGGTCAGATAAAATTGAGGTAAGAATAAATTGTTTAAAGTCTATTGATAACAAAATTTATAACAACCGTACCCCTTATGGTTTGAAGATATCTCACGATAATTGAATAATGGCAATTTGATCAACTCAGAGGAAGTTGAGCCTATGGTGAAATAATAATTTGTTCTTATAAGCATGCGCACAACTGGTCAAATAATGGAATAATACTTTCTTTCTTTATCTACCTTCTATTTTCCCAAGAATGGAGTAAGGTGCGTGACGAGCATCGGAAAAGAAAAGCAGTAGAAGAACATGACAAAAGTCGAAAAGAAAGCCCAGCCTTACCTCCCCCTCAGTACCATTAATTAGTGAGAACTCGTCGCAGTCAGAAAATCCACCCTAAAGCTTCATGGGGACAGCGACGGACCCTCTCACTATGTTAGATCGTCAATGTAAGGGTTCATTTCCGCTTGGCCCAGGTGGGCCACAACCATACCCCCTCACAATCCCCCGCCATTCACTCCTGTATATTCACCTTTCTTCTCGCCTCTACCAAACTCACATTTCTCTCTCCTTCAAACATTCGTTTACTGACTCAATCACCACTTTTCTTCGGTCTCCCAAGCCGGTCGCGTTCCCAACACAACTGCCAATCGACTATCATCATTCTTTTCATATGAACCAAACCATTCTCAACATACTTTCATTTATTCTCTT
>JABUQX010095120.1:25000-35000 GCA_015478945.1 Trachelipus rathkii
TATATATATATATATATATATATATATATATATATTAGTGATGGGACAATTCCAAATTTCCAGCCGATGCCGATTCCGATTCCGATACCAGTCAAAAGTGCCGATTCCGATTCCGATTCTATATATATATATATATATATATATATATATATATATATATATATATATATATTATATATATATATATATATATATATATATATATATATATATATATATATATATATATATATATATATATATATATATATGTCTATTTTTTCTAAATCAACTAATTTTATATATTTAAAACATTATAAATTAATGTTATAGAATTATCTTATATTTTATATCTTTGCAAAAGAAATAATTAGTTAATTACCTTTTTATTTACTAACCTGAAAATACAATATTTAAAAATCTTACAATAAATGAACAATTTTTTCTTTTTTTTGTTTAAAAAAAAATCCTTCTTTAATTTACTAAAAGTAAGATCTTGAAGCAAAATTATCATTATTATTTGTAGTCAAAGCATGACTCTTAAATTGTAGTGCAAAAACATTAACATTTTTCCCGTTTCTGAGTGCATCCGATTTTTTTAGGAGAATAAATTGATCCTCCAATTTTGAAGAGTCTTTCACTTTCCACGGAAAAGGGGACGAGCTTGAATATTTTCTTGCAAGGACAGACACCCAAATGCTGAAAGGTACCTTTACTCGATGACCACCATTGTAAGGGACTTTCTGAATTTTAATGTTTCATATTTTTATATTACTGATTTCTACTTTATAACATCTTCAATTTTTCAATATATGTGTTTTTCTCCTGGGAATGAGTTTCTTTGCTGCTTTTAAAGTCTTTTTTCTCTTTAAATTCCGAAAAACTTCAAAACTGAAGTTAAAACTGTTATCTTCAGTATCACTTTTTTTGCCCCATTCTGTTGATAAATGAGAAAAATCTGAAAATTGGTTTAAAGTAGTGGAAACTGTTTTCCTTTCCTTTATACAACATATATCTTCGCACATCCATTGCTTAAGAATATCTTTCACTTTTATATTGTTATAATCATCCTCAAGGAATGTAATTTTAAAGCGTGGATCAAGATAGGTAGCAAGCACAAGATTCTTATCAGTAAAGTAAATGCTGAATCTATTTTTTGCTGAATTTTTCCATGCTGATACTGTAGACCCAAGTCCCTCAAATAGTTCTTTTTTTTCTGACTCTTTTCAAAAAAAAAATGATGCAAATCATTTTCTTAATATTTGGGATTATTGCCGATGCCATTGATTCCTTGTGGCTCAATAAATTGGTACAATCAACAAAATTTTTAAGTATTTTAGCAATTTTTTCAAGAACTTTCCATTGTTTCTAAGCATACAGGTTTTGGAATGATCATTGCAATATGAAATGAGAGCCGTGTTTTTTTCAAAAAAAAAATTTTGAAAGCATAAGATACTGGCTATTACATCTGGTTTTGTATATCCTGAATAAATCTGTGGTGTGGTAAATTAAATCTAGTTTGATATTCTTCATATTTTGGAAATAGCTTAGGGCGAGTGATTAAAATGACCTACGATTGGTTTGCATATGGATATATTCTTTACGCCTCCTTGTTCAAATATGGCATCATTGGGAACTAGTGTCAAAGAGTGTAAAACAAGGTAATTTCTGGAATCCTGCTTGTGTAACTCCCGCAGCCATATTAGGTGCGTTATCCCTTACTATGTAACATGAATTTTATTAGCAGGAATATTGAATCTTCCATAACATTTTGAAGGCAATCACTTATATTAGATGCTGTGTGAGATACGAGAAAAGGTGAACTCGAAGGATAGCATTTATATTCAATAGCTCCAATTATTACAAGCCTACAAGGCAAATATTTCACTGCTCACTTACGAGTTCACGGGTATATAATTATCAAAACATATTACATAACATGACTAACGAAACATTGCCAAATGTCTGCCTGTCTGAAAATCCTAACATGATATCTTAGGCTCTACGTAAAGATGCGCCGCTCAATCCAGTTTTCTTTAATTAAATAGAATTAAGGAAGAACTGAAATTAAAAATCAATACGGCAGACTTCGAAATATTGTCTTTGAAAAATCATAAAGATCAAATAAAAATTATTTTCAGATTGTATACCAAAGAATCGGTCAAAGAATCGGTACAATTTTGCCGATTCCGATTCTGATTCCTGAAAAACAGCCGATTCCTCCGATTCCGATGCCGATGTATGAATTAAGGAAGAACTGAAATTAAAAATCAATACGGCAGACTTCGAAATATTGTCTTTGAAATATCATAAAGATCAAATAAAAATTATTTTCAGATTGTATACCAAAGAATCAGTCAAAGAATCGGTATAATTTTGCCGATTCCGATTCCTCCGATTCCGATATCGTTTCCGATCATAAATACATACATACATATAACTTAACTACAACATAAAAATTTACTCATTATTATACATAGAGATATATATATATTAAAAATGTTACTCATTCCATACATTGAGAACTATATCTATTTGTGTGTGTGTGTGAAGCACCCGGTGGCCAAAACTCTAAAAAAACTTTAATCCATCCTCAAGACATCCGGCAATCCCAAGTGGATAGTGACTTTTAATTATCCACATCCGGTGATCCCAAGTGAAGGGCAACCACCATCCCAACTCCTGAATACATGCATATTATTACATATGCTACATACATACATATTATTACATACATATTATTATTCATATATACATTTATACTAAAATTATTACATATTATTACATATATACATATATATGATATATATATATATATATATATATATATTCCACCAAACTTGTGGTATTACTTTAAACTTTCAATGCATGTGCAAATATTTTTAACTTTACGTTCCTTGGTCGTTTAAATATATACAATTTTACCTGAAAATAAAAAATATATGAAGAGTTAAAATTTCATATACAAATTCAATTTTCTTTTCTTAATTCTTCTTGGTTATCACACTTGAAATAACTCATTAAAACTGAGGGAAAACAAACTATTGCTTCTAAAATTGTAGCATATGAAAGGTGATAATTATGATAGCATCAACCCTAATTTCGAAATTTTTTAAAGAATTTACAGAAATAACTAGTTACATTTTTTGAGGCCTAAAAGGAAAAAATAAATGATGTATCAAACATAAATGAAGATAGAGACATCTTTCTCACATCCCCAATTGAGGTAGAGGTAATGTAGGCTATTCTCTTCTTAGGCTTGTCGTTTTGCTCAGACGTCTTCTTAGGCTTGACTTCGCTTTTGCTCAGACGTCTTCTTTTTAGCTTGACTTCGTTTTGTCTTCACGTCTCTTAGGCTTGACTTCAGCTTTGCCTCAGACGTCTTCTCTCTTAGGGCTTGACTGTTTTGTTCGTGACGTCTTCTTAGGGCTTGATCTCAGCTTTGCCTGTATCGTCTTCTTTAGGCTTGACTCTGTTTTGCTCAGGTCGCCTTCTTAGGCTTTGATCTCGCTTTTGCTCGCCAGACGCCTTCTTAGTTTGACTTCGCTTTGCTCAGATCGCCTTTGCTTGATCTCTTTGCTCAGGACGCCTTTCTTAGCTTTGACTTCGCTTTTGTCCAGATCGTCTTCTGGCTTGACTTCGTTTTGCTCAGACGTCTTCTTAGGCTTGACTTCGTTTTGCTCAGACGTCTTCTTAGGCTTGACTTCGTTTTGCTCAGACGTCTTCTTAGGCTTGACTTCGCCTTACCGGATTGCCTCTTAGGCTTTTTGATTCTCTGTTTCTTGCTCCAGACGTCTTCTTAGGGGTTTCTCTTCGTTTTGCTCAGACGTCTTCTTAGGCTTGACTTCGTTTTGCTCAGACGTCTTCTTAGGCTTGACTTCGTTTTGCTCAGACGTCTTCTTAGGCTTGACTTCGTTTTGCTCACGTCTTCTTAGGCTTGACTTCGTTTTGCTCAGACGTCTTCTTAGGCTTGACTTCGTTTTGTCTTTGCTAGACGTCTTCTTAGGCTTGACTTCGTTTTGCTCAGACGTCTTCTTAGGCTTGACCTCGTTTTGCTCAGACTTAAATGGAGTATGCCCCCCCTCCTTGAATACGGCTCTTCCCGTGAGCGGTGGTGTTAGCTTAAACAAAAACAAAAAATCCTAAATCTGGCTAATGTAAAGAACACTCAAATTCAGAATTGTTCATTTGTTTTGAGAATACAGGCATACAAGCTGAAAAGTATGTATTATACTTGACAAATAGACTTTATGCAAATGAAAATGAACTGCATGAAATATGAAAAGAGTAACAGACAAAATTAATAAGTATTATTTGGAACAAAAAAAACAAAATCATTCAAAACGTTTTAACTAAAGATTTTGAAAAAAATGTTTGATATTTAAATATAATAAAAATTATTATTATATGATATCAAAGCAATTTTGATGCTGGCTTTGGGAGTTGGAGCCCATTTTATGCTTTGTTTAAATTTATGTGAATGGAAAAATTGTTGTTCCCTTAAAGGCAATTCTTCTTGTAAAATAATACAGCCACTTTTGCAATTTTAAAAGATTTTGCATCTCTAATATCCGAAAACAAAAGCTACTAACCTTGTTCTGAAATACAATGGGTTGGAGAGAAGTTTAAGATGTATCTCTTCAAATTTCCAGGCTCTTCTAGTAAATCAGCAATTTCTAGTTAATATGATTCAACCTACTGAACTGACAGTATGTGTATTAAGCTCTGGAACATTATCAGAGAATCGCTTCCTGAGTTTGGTAAGATGTCCTGTGACTGGATCCTTAAAAAAAAAAAAAGAAAGATTTTTTTTTTTCATTTTCCAAACTAAAGGTTAACTTAGGGAAGCTACTATCTGATTTTTTTGCTATACTTTCTTGGCTTCAGTGGGGATGCTTTTATTCAAATGCTGAAACTTTTTCTGGCGACAATGCCACTGGATATTTTAAATAACTATGATTATGTGTGTGTTTGTTTTGTTATGTTAAAGGGTTAGCATATATAGGTACAGCGTCTTCTTGGCTTATGCTTGACAAAATATCAGGAGACGCCCTTTACTTGGACTATTATTTCACATTTTAAAAGAATGCAAATAAATCTCATCACAATAAGCATTAGTT
Organism: Trachelipus rathkii; assembly: GCA_015478945.1. Lineage (NCBI taxonomy): Eukaryota > Metazoa > Arthropoda > Malacostraca > Isopoda > Trachelipodidae > Trachelipus > Trachelipus rathkii. The sequence continues at coordinate 30,100 of JABUQX010095120.1, forward strand.
TTCGATGCCGTTTATATATGTAGATAAACGTCATTGTAACGAGTTCCCTAAACCTTGTTGCCTATTAGTTTTTTTTTGTATTTTGCATCACTTAAATTTTAATTTATTTTGATTTGTGTACTCTTATTTTTGTTTAATGGCTCGTATAGATATTCCCAAAATTGCATTCAATTTTAAGTGTAAGTTCCTAGTTTTTGTAACGTATCGTACAATACGCGCTAATTCTGAAATTACTGAAATTGGAGCAACTTATGAGGTAAATAATATATATAAATAAGTAAAATTATAGGCAGAATAGTAGATGAGGAGTGATATTTATATCTGAGATGATAATGTATATGTTGTATAATATATAAGTGAGATATATACTACTATATATGAATGAGGGAAAAATTATTAATATAGTATTATAATAAAAATACTATCTAATTAACATGGATAATCCTATATATATGTAAGTATAATATATAGTAAAGTAGAGTGGAGCAAAATTGAGATAGCCAAGGAAGTAATTTTCCTGAACTTTGAGGAAAAAGAGAGCTATGTAGTGAGTACGGCTGTAAGAGGTCAATGAATGTAGTTTCTATTAAAAGATCGATTTCTTAGAGGGAACATAAAAGTCCTTATGAAAAAGATAAAATTTACATACATTCGATAATACTGAGGATGTGCCGGGTGTGCAGGGTGGTTTTTACAAGTTGCATATATAGGTCGGGTGCATATTTCTGTCGACTGGGAGTCTCGATAGGCTCAGGTGTCTTATTACTGTCTATCGCATATTTCTCGATATAGTTCTAATAAACGTTCTTCTGACTTAACAAGCAGCAGCGTATAACCTTTTACAAACACTTTTCCTATTGACCAAGCTCTAAAGTGATATTAATTCCTATCGTCACCGACAAAGCAATTTTCATGGCCATTAAACGAAAGCTCCAATGACATTGATTCAGCGGCTTCCTGCTCCGCACTGCCTACCCAACTGCTTTTAAATTATTAAACCTATTATTTTTCAACAACCAATATCTGTTTTGCAAGCATTTAATCTATGATTACAGAAATTTCGGAGACCAAAAGTAAACTCTAACATTAGGTCTTAATAAAATAGAATCTGATTAGGTCTCAACTTATATAGTGAATAGCCGATCTGTTTAATCCCATTTGTATATATCCATGAGAACAGGATAAAGTTCATCTCAAATGCTTTTGTACAGTTTTAATGAAATTTCCATTATCTTACGCTAGACTAACCTACTAAGCATAGCCACACGACTACACAGATCAACAAACACAGAAATTTCCGCTCTCTCTTCTCTCTCCTCTCTCTATCCACTCTCTCTCCGTCACTGCGGTCTCGTCATCTCATTGAATCTAAGTCTTGATCTTAGTTCTTCTCTATTAATAATATTATATAATTTCTTCTAATATAATTTATATAATTGTAACTATAAATAAAATAATAATAATATTATGATAATAAATATTTATAAATATATAATAATATTATAATATATAAAATATAAAAAATTAATACAATAAAATAAATAAATAAATAACATATATATATATATTGATCATACGTCATAGTATAAAACTCCCTACCTATTATATATAGTAAATAAACACTATAAGTACTAGAAATAGAAAATAAAACTATTAATAATAGTAATTAAAAAAAAATATATTAATATAATAATATATTAATTGAATATATAATTATATATAATTATATATATATATATTAAATTATATATTAAATATTATATATATAATATATATATTATTTAATATATATATATATATATATAATATATATATATAATAATACTATATTATAATATTAATATATTATATATATATATTAATTATTAAATATATATTAATATATGAAATTAAATGGCCTGGTTTTTGTGAGGGGTTAATGGTTGATTTAAGGTGCCAGAAATGTGTCCTAAAGAGGATGAAATCCATAGAATTGAGACAAGAGGACTATACCAACAAAGTGAAGGGTCCGTCGAGGTCTTGTGAAGGCATTAAGGGCGGAAATTTTTTTGACTAACTACGTGTTCTCACCTTTAGGTATTGAGGGAATGGTAAAGGAGGCGGTTTTCCAAAATACCACTATACGTCATGCACGTGTAGTATTAGTTAATTTAACTAATCTCCATTTACTGCAACTGCGTGTTACGAACCCTACCCTAAACATCTGTGGGATATTGAAAAGGAACGGATATACTGATCTTAGCTAGGGTGATAAATAGCTTACAATAATTAATATAACTACTTAATAATTATGAATTATATAAAATATAATTGTTATAGTTATATCGAAGATAAATATTATTAGTTGATTTACATAATTGATAGTATAATAATACATATTAGTAAAAAGGTAGAAGTACTACCTAAAAATAAATATTGAAATATCATTAAATAAGGGTCTTTAAATAGTATATATATATTTATATAATATATATATATATATATATTATATAATATATATATATATTAATACTCATATGGATAATATCAATAGTTATATATATAATTATATATATATATAATATAATATATCCTATTATCTGAACTATGATCTATAAGTTAATAATATTTAGGTTGATCAGATTTATATTTAAAATCCTAAAAATATAGTATGAATTATGAAATGTTTATATATATATATAGTATATAAATATATATATACCTTATTATCTTTCCAGTTCTCCAGCTCCTTCAATTCTAAAATTTACTATTTCTATACTATTCATAGTATAGTATTCGTTCTTTCTTTCTTTCTTCATTTCCTTTTTATTCCACAAGACTAGGGAGTACAAGTGGTGATTACGAAAGCCGGTCGGAAAAGTAAAAGGCAATATAAGAAATATGACAAGAAAGTCAAAAAACGTACAGCCCAGCATACAAGAGCAGCCGCTCTGTATCTATTATTAGTAAAGAACTCATCGCAATAGTAATCCACCTACGAAGGCTTCCGAGACCAGCGACGGAATCGTCACTTATAGGTAAATGTCAAGTGTAGGTTCATCCCCTGGCCAGTGGGCCAGCAACCATACCACACATAATGGTACAAAACAACAACAAACGCCGGTTCTCATTCTCTCACAAACACGAAGCACCTTTTACTTCCTTCGAGACCTCGGCCTCGAGAGAGCTCGCACTTAAACTATTTTATTCATCCTCCAGCATAACATTAATTCATTTATTGACTACAATCCATTTTTCTTCGGTCTCCCAGCCGGTCTGTTCGCCAGACACACTCACACACTAGCAACGAGTCTGTGCGTTTAAGGTAAAAGCAAGCAACCGATCTTAATCATATTCCTATCCACATGACCAAACAATCTCACATACTTTTCATTTATTCTACGGAAAAAATTCGTATATTATCCTCTCTCTCTGCCACACCCACAACTTCTCTAATAACGGTTCATCTCCTCCATTTATTATCAATTCTTCTCAACACCTAGCACACCCCCTAAGATATATATATATTAAATAATATATTTAGATTATAAAATAATCTTTTGTTAATTAAGTTAATATATGATAAATAAAAGGTATAATTAATTAAATATATATATATATATATATAATATATATTCATATATATATATATAATATAATATATATATATATATTAATAGATATATATATATTAATATATAATATATTAATATATATATAAATTGAGGTACGCGGTTTTCGATGAATATATACCTTTGTGATTTTGTGCCGTATAACTTAAAATTTACAAGGTAATATTTCATGGATAGCTGCGTTCTTAATATCTTTCACTTCCTCAATTAAGGGTAATAATTAGCATATATATAACAAATTTCATTTCTTTGATGTTAATTAAAGAAATGATAGAAAAGGGATATAGAAAAAGTATACAGGCAAAGGTATTATTTTTATAGCAGGTACAACTGACCAAATCAACAATCTCCTCATAACCAACAACGCGAGATTTTGCTTTAGAATATTATAATATATATTAATAATAATATATATATTATAATATATATATTATATAATTAATAATATATTAATATATTTATTAATATTATATATAATTTAATTATAATATATATATTATTTAATATATAATTAATAATTAAATATATATATTTTATATATTAATAGTTATATATATTACTGGGCAGTTCGAAGTTACCAAATCAAATAGAAGTAAATTTCATTGAGTATGTAGACTTGAGTGTGGCTGTATATATCTTGGTCGTCTATTGTACTATGGGAATAAATATTTGAAAAATTCTTCAGGCATACAGACCAATTACAAGATGCATGATATAAATTGGTATGCTGAGCGAATTATAATATATATTATATATATTATAATGATTAATTAGTATTTTATATATAATTATATTATAATATATTAATTTATATAATATAATATATATATATATATTATTATAATATATATTATAATTATAGTTTGTCATCCAATACTACACAAATTAAATGATTTATAAAGTATATATTTTATTTATATATATATTAATATTATCTATATAATTTTATATTATATATATATTATATTAATTAATATATTATATATATATATATATATATATTATATTATATATATTATATATCAATATGATATATATATAATTTATATATTAGTATATATATATATATTATATATAATAATATATATATTATTCGTCAGCGACCATATCATGCACATCTTGTAGGGTCTAGTTGGCTGAAGACATTTTTCAATATGTATTATATATATATATATTATATATATATATATTTATATATATATATATATATAAATATATATATATATTAATATTATATATATATATATATATAATATTATATATAATATATATTATTATATATGTATGATG
>JABUQX010095121.1:0-12500 GCA_015478945.1 Trachelipus rathkii
AAATAATAATAATAATGAATAATAATAATAAAATAATTAAATAATGAATAATAATTTTAATAATAATAATTAATAACATTAACCCAATTTAACGAAAACTGGAAATGAGTAAATGAACGAAAAAGAGCATACAGCGTTTCGACGAATGCAAATGGTGACCGTGTGACATCAATCTGTATCCTCACGGACTACTGACGTTCAAATTAATTATCAGCTGAAATTCTCAGTTTTTTTATCTGGATTTTTGATAAATCCCAATTAATTCTACGTTTAAAAATAAAGGGTCAGAATAAGTAATTAGCATTTTGTAATTGTAATAAAGTTTAGATTCCGTAGATTTTTCTAGCTAATAATAATAATAATAATAATAATAATAATAATAATAATAATAATAATAATAATAATTAATAATAATAATAATAATAATAAATAATTAATAATAATAATAATAAATAGGACTGACTATCAGCTTTTGATTTTATAAAAGTTTTTGATTTTATTTCAAGTTCTAAATAGTTATTTTCTGTACATCGTTTTTAATTATTCTTTATAAAATAAATCTTGGTTTGGAAAACAATATTTAACATGAGAAAGAAGAAAGGAAATATATTTAGTTTACATTTCCCACCGCGTTTCGTCTCTAAACTTGAGACATCTTCAGAGGATAATTTCTTGTAAGCGAAAATGAGTCTTAAAATTAAATATTATAATAATTTTAAAATTTCAAATGATATTTAATCTAAACAGATAATAATTAAATTTATGTTAATGTCTGGTCTCCGTGTTTTTTGATGTTAGAAGGGCCTCGCCAATTGTTTGTTTAGTTTCTGACTACTTCAACATGATCCATATTAATATGTGGAAGGTGGTTTAGAAAATTGCTAATAGTTGATTTTTGACCAATGTGCCGTTTTTTTGAAATGTTTCCAAAGATTTGCTGGGACTGTAGCGATGTTGATATGCCCTGTCCAACAATTCGATTCGTCGTGTAACCAATATAGTCGACGTACAGTCTGAGCCAGGGCAGAGTTTAAATTGGTACACAAACATGATGGTTGTCCCAGGTCAAAGCATTCTTGATGCTAAAGGAAGATGACAGTTTTGGATTATGGTATTAGTCTGACTTTTTTAATGTGATGGTGTCTTTAGTTTAGTGAAGAGGTGCAAAAATATTACGAAGGCATCTTCTCTTCTGTTATTGAAGTCTATAGACATTAGAGTTTTCGAAGAAGAAATTCAATTCGAATTTCCTGATTATTTTACTTTCTTTATTAAAAAATTTTGTAATGGTTTTATTAATTAAAATTTTCAAGTGAATATTGTGGATGATCACAGTTAATTAAATTACTACTTATTTTACTTATGCGGCAAATTTTCTTCCATATCAAAAAGTTTCCAAAGCTTGTGACAACCATAGGGTGTATGGCTCTGAGTAAACTAAAGGTTTTTACGATAGATTCTTTTTAAAAATAGTCGGTGAATAGGACCCATAGTTCATATACAGACCATTATTCAGTGGTGTTGACATGAATGCCTGTAGTATTGAGCCATCAGAATAAGTATGATTTTAATTGATTCTAAAAAAAACAGATAGCAACATTATTAAACCTAAGTTCGTATGTAAAAATTTTAATTGGCATGACAACTGCATTGAATCTATTGATGAAACTGATGTATATATACCTATGTTCCTAAAAGATAGTGAGGTGTCGTCGACATACCTTATGTAAAATACGGGCTTAAAGTTGTTTGTTTCCGAAGGATTTGTTTTCCAGATTTTTGACTATAGAAGTCTGCAAATGAGGTCCAAGTGGTGAGGGGCCCTCAGTCGACACTCCATCGTTTTAGAATGATTTTACTTCTTTTAAAATTTAAAACGGTTGTTGGTCGGAGTACAACAAATTAATTAAAACGGTTCCACCATATGTTGTCGTGATATTTCTGTGGGTGGTCTGGTAGGTTATTGAGTGATAATACTTCGTTAATTATTATATGTCAATTCGTTTCAAAACTGGTACATTTGGTGAAACAAAGACTCTACAATCCAAGAAGATTGGAGCAAATAATTAGTGTGCTTCAACGTTTTAAGTTTGAATAATTTGATAACGTTTCCATTATTTATATTTAACTATGAAAAGAGTATTAAGATCATGGTCGTGATTTAATGCTGTTCAGATATGAGGCAATTTTTCGTGTGTACCGTTCCGCACATAGGATATATTACAGGTCTTCCAAGGCTGGATTCTTCTTTTCTTTAAGTTTAAATGGACGTTAGACACGAATTGGGCCTACGCCAGTTCCTAAATTATAAAATCCAGTTCTTTTAATTTTGTCAGAAATTCTTTTGTTCTTCAATAAAGAAGAGAAGTGCTTTCGTAATATTTTGAACTCTCACCTCAAAACTAAGACACCTCAAAAATTAAAGTCAGACTATACTAAGTCCAAACAACTTTCATCTTCCTTTAGCACAAGAGATTCTTTGACCGACAACCATCACGTTGTATGTACCAAATATTAACTGCCCTGAGTCAGACTGTACGTCGACATATATTGGTTACACGACGAATCGATTGTCGGACAGGGCATATCAACATCGCTACAGTCCCAGCAAAATCTTTGAACATTTCAAAACACGGCACTATGGTAATCAACTATTAGCCAATATATTCTAAACACTTCACAATATTATATGGATCATGTGAAGTCCAGAAACTTAAAATTGCGGAGGCCTTCTACATCAAAACACGCAGACCAGACATTAACATAAAATAATGATTATCTGTTAGATTAAATATCATTTGATTTAATTATAATATATTAAATATAAAAACTTAAGACTCATTCGCTCACAAGAATTAATCCTCTAAAGATGTCTCAAGTTTAGAGACAAAACGCGTCGGGAAATGTAAATAAATATATCTCTTCTCTCAATGTTAAATGTTTTCAAAGATGTATTTTAAGAAAAATTAAACTATGCTACCAGAAAATAACTATTTAGAAAACTTGGAAATTAAAATCCAAAAAACTTTTATAAAATCAAAGGCTGATATTGAATTCGCTAAAATTATTGACAAGGTTAATCAGCTTTCTCCAAACTTTCTCAATATAAGACTTTATAATAGAGAACTTCAGAATAGTGATTTAACAAAAGATTTCAAACTCAAACTACTTTTAAATGAAATTAAAGAACTAGAAATGAAAAATTATAATCTAAAGATTGAAACAGGACGTTGTCTAATTGATCTCAAGAAATCAACTGGAAATTTTTATTTTTACTCTCTAATAATGTTCCTCACTAGATAACTTTCTGATCTCAATCAATAAGGATATCAGATTCAAACACATCTAGAAATTACAGAAACTCTATGGTAATGAGTTTCTCCTTAAAGAAGACAAATCTTTTATTATTAACTTATCAAATTATGAACTAAACACAAATGAAACATCCATTCTTAACAATGGTCTCAATTTTGGACTGAAAACAAAGTGTAGTAAATTGGAGAAATCTATCGAAGTCGAGAAACTATTCAATGACATTGTACAAAAAGATCAATTTTTTAAGACTATTACAGTTAACAATTATGATCATCTTAAAGCTAAACTTAAAACATTTTCTTTTTCGTTTCTTAAAGACCACAATTATGATAACCTCACCAAAGATGATAAGACAGCAATTTCTAGCCTTAAAAATAATAATGACATAGTTATCAAACGCCCAGATAAAGGTGGTGGAGTAGTTATAATGAACAAATCTGATTATGAAAAGAAAATTCAAACTATGCTTAATGATACAACCAAATTTAAAATAACTTCTGATAAAATAACTAAACAATACAAAAACTAAAAAAAACATTAACAGAATCGCTCATGAATAAAAAACAAAAGGAAATATTTTCTGACAAAATTAAAAGAACTGGATTTTATTATTTAGGATATATATATATGGATTGCCTAAAATACACAAAAACTCAGAAAATTCACCTTTGAGACCTGTAATATCTATGTGCGGAACGGTTACATACGAAATTGCCCAATATCTGAACAGCATTATCCGACCATATCTTAATAACTCTTTCATAGTTAAATCAAATAATGAAACGTTATGCAAATTATCAAACTTAAAACTTGAAGACACTAATATATTTGCCTCTCTTGATGTAGAGTCTTTGTTCACAAAAGTACCAGTTCTTGAAACGATTGACATAATTAATTAACGAAGTATATCACTCAAAATAAACCTACCGCCGCACCAGAAATATCAGAACAACATATGAGAACCCTTTATTAATTTGTTGTACCCAAACCACCGTTTAAATTTAAAGAAACATTATATCTACAAACTGGGATGGAGTGCGATGGGCTCACCACTTGACCTACTATTTGGCAGACTTCTATTATGTCAAAATCTGGGAAAGCAAAATCCTCGTGAAAACAAACAACTTTAACCCATATTTTACATAAGATATGTCGACGACACCCTCACTATTTTTGGAACATAGATCATATACATCAGTCATCAATAGAATCAAAGGTTGTATGCTGTTAAATTCACATACGAAACTTAGGTTATTAATGCTATCTGTTTTTTAGACATTAAATCAATATTAATTCTGATGGCTCAATATCTACAGGCATTCATGTCAAACCCACTGATAGATGTCTGTATGATGAACTTATGGGGTCCTATTCACCGACTATTTACAAAAAATCTATCGTAAAAACTTTAGTTACAGAGCATACAACCTATGTTTAACTTGGAAAACTTTTGTTGAAGAAATTTGCCGCATTAAGTAAAATTTAATAACTGTGATCATCCACCCGAATATTCAGTTGAAATTGTAATTAATTAAAAAACATTACAAAATTATTAATAAAGGAAGTAAAATAATCAGGAAAAAATTCGAAAATTTCGTCTTCAAACTCTAATGCTATAACTTCAATAAAGAAGAGAATTGCCTTCGTAATATTTTGAACTCCAAACCTCAAAACTAAAGACACCTCAAAATTAAAGTCAGACGTAACCATAAATCCAAAAACAACCTGTCATCTTCCTTTGCACAAGAGATGCTTTGACGAAAACCATCACGTGGTGTACCAATTTAACTGCCCTGAGTCAGGCTTGTACGTCCACATATATTGGTTACACGACGAATCGATTTGGGACAGGGCATATCAACATCGCTACAGTCCCAGCAAAAATCTGGTTGAAACATTTCAAAAACGGGCACCATGGTCAATCAACTATTAGCGATATTTCTAAACACTCACAATATTAGATGGATCATGTGTTGAAGTCCAGAAACGTAAATTGCGGAGGCCTTCTACATCAAAACACGCACAGGAGCCAGACTTAACATAAAATTTTTAATGTATTATTTGCTGTTAGATTAAATAGGCATTTGATTTAAATTATATATATTAATTTAAGACTCATTCGCCTCACAAGAATTAATCCTCTAAAGATGTTCAAGTTTAGAGACGAAACGCGTCGGGAAATGTAAAAGTAAATATATCTTCTTCTTCTAATGTAAATTGTTTCAAAGATTAATTTAAGAAAATTAAACTATGTACAGAAATAACTATTTAGAAACTTGGAAATAAAATCAAAAACTTTTATAAAATCAAAGGCTGATATTGAATTCCTAAATTATTGCAAAGTTAATCAGCTGTTTCCAAACTTTCTCAATATAAGACTTTATAATAGAGAACTTTAGAATATTCAATATCAGCCTTTGATTTTATAAAAGTTTTTGATTTTATTTCCAAGTTTCTAAAAAAAATAAAATTATAATCTAAAGATTGAAACAGGACGTTGTCTAATTGATCTCAAGAAATCAACTGGAAATTTTTATTTTTACTCTCTAATAATGTTCCTCACTAGATAACTTTCTGATCTCAATCAATAAGGATATCAGATTCAAACACATCTAGAAATTACAGAAACTCTATGGTAATGAGTTTCTCCTTAAAGAAGACAAATCTTTTATTATTAACTTATCAAATTATGAACTAAACACAAATGAAACATCCATTCTTAACAATGGTCTCAATTTTGGACTGAAAACAAAGTGTAGTAAATTGGAGAAATCTATCGAAGTCGAGAAACTATTCAATGACATTGTACAAAAAGATCAATTTTTTAAGACTATTACAGTTAACAATTATGATCATCTTAAAGCTAAACTTAAAACATTTTCTTTTTCGTTTCTTAAAGACCACAATTATGATAACCTCACCAAAGATGATAAGACAGCAATTTCTAGCCTTAAAAATAATAATGACATAGTTATCAAACGCCCAGATAAAGGTGGTGGAGTAGTTATAATGAACAAATCTGATTATGAAAAGAAAATCATAAATGAAACTTAAGAACGGTACCAAATTTAAAATAACTTCTGATAAAACTAACAATACAACTAAAAAATAGCATTAACAGAATCGCTTATGATATATTAAAAACAAAAGAATTTCTGACAGAAATTTAAAAAAGAACTGGATTTTAAGAATTTAGGACATATATATGATGCCTAAAATACACAAAAACTCAGAAGAATCCACTGTTGCAGACCTGTAAATCTATGTGCGTAACCGCGTTACCACACGAAATGCCAATATCTGAACAGGCATTATCCGACCATATCTTAATTAACTCTTTCATAGTTAAATCAAAAAATGAAACATTATGCAAATTATCAAACTTAAAACTTGAAGACACTAATATATTTGCCTCTCTTGATGTAGAGTCTTTGTTCACAAATGTACCAGTTCTTGAAACGATTGACATAATAATTAACGAAGTATATCACTCAAATAACCTACCCCCACCAGAAATATCAGAACAAATATGGGGAACCTTTTATTAATTTGTTGTACCCAAACACCGTTTAAATTTAAAGAAAAACATATAGCTACAAACTGATGAGGTCGACTGGGTCACGCCACTTGGACCTACCATTTGCAGACTTTCTATATGGTCAAATATCTGGAAAACAAAATTCCTTCTGAACAAACAAAACTTTAAACCCCATATTTTACATAAGATATGCGACGACACCCTCACTAATCTTTAGGAGCGATCATATACATCAGTTCTCAATAAGGGAATTCAAGAGTTGCATGCTAAAATTTACATTACGAAAACTAGGTTAATAATGCTATCTGTTTTTTTAGACATTAAAATCAATATTAATTCTGATGGCTAATATCTACGGCATTCATGTCAAACCACTGATAATGGTCTGTATATGAACTATGGATCCTATTCAACGACTATTTACAAAGAATCTATCGTAAAAATTTTAGTTTACAGAGCATACAACCTATGTTCAACTTGGAAAACTTTTGATGAAGAAATTTGCCGCATTAAGTAAAATTTAATTAACTGTGATCATCCACAATATTCGGTTGAAAATTTAATTAATAAAACCATTACAAAAATTATTTAATAAAGAAAGTAAAAATAATTCAGGAAAATTCGATAAATTTCTTCTTCAAAATCTTCTAATGCTAAGACTTCAATAAAGAGAGAAGGCCTTCGTTAATATTTTAACTCTCACCTCAACTAAGACACCTCAAAAATTAAAGGCAGACTATACCATAAGTCCAAACTGTCATCTTCCTTTAGCCCAAGAGATGTTTGACCGACAACCACACGTTGTGTACCAATTTAACTGCCCTTGAGTCAGACTGTACGTCGACATATATTGGTTACACGACGAATCGATTGTGCGGGACAGGGCATCATCAACATCGCTTTACAGTCCAGCAAAAATCTTTGACATTTCAAAACGGCACATGGTCAATCAACTATTAGCAATATTTCTAAAAACTTCACAATATTATATGGATCATGTGAAGTCCAGAAACTTAAAAAGTTGCGGAGCCTGTCTACATCAAAACACGCAGACCAGAAATTAACATAAAATTTAATGTATATGTTAATTAGATTAAAGTATCATTATTATATTATTCTTATCTGATTTCAATTTAAGACTGATTGGATCAAAGGAATGTGAATCGCTCTGTAAGATGTCTCAAGTAGTAGACGAAACGCTATCGGGAAAAATGTAAATAAATATATCTTTCTTCTTCTCATGTTAAATTTGTTTTCAAAGATTATTTTAAGAAAATTAAATATGGACAGAAATAACTATTTAGAACATTGGAATAAAATCAAAAACCTTTATAATAATAATAATATAATAATAATATATAATAAAAATGAATAGTTATAATAATAATTGGTTTTATTATATTATAATGGAGATGAATAACAATAATATAATAAAGAATAATAGTAATATTAATGTCTTTAATAATAATAATAATAATAATAATAATGAATAATAATAATAATAATAATAATAATAATAATAATAATAATAATAATAATAATAATAATAATAATAATAATAATAATAATAATAATAATAATAATAATAATAATAATAATAATAATTGTTATTATTATTATTATAATATAATAATAATAATAATAATAATAATAATAATAATAATAATAATAATAATAATAATAATAGTAACATAGATTTTATTTCATTAACATTATATAAGTCCTATAATAATACCTTAGAAAATAATGACCATTTGACATAAATTACTTTAAAAGGATGTTTATAAATCATTTTCTGAATGTTGTATAACCGTTTTTAAAAATAAATCAACAAAATAATGAAATAATAATGACGATAACAATAAGAGCTAAATAATAGTGGCAATAATGATTAAAAAAAATAACGACAATAATATAAAAAGAGACAATGATTATAGCAAACGGTTTATAACAGATTAAAAGCGAATCAAATCTAAACTCGAAGAGATTAAACTGACAATGCGAATCGTAAGAATTAAAATATGAATTCTAACAAAAGTATTAAAATTCCTCTCAAACTTATAAACCTTATTTAATTATACTGCAAATATAAATGTTACTATCCTATTTAAAAGTTAACGAAACGTATATACCTAAAGAACTAATTTTGCTTTATTACTATTACGATAATTTGCATAATTTAAATAGAATTTAATAAAGTTTAAACCTATATAATTTTAATGTTATTAGTATTTGCTTTTATAAAATGAATCTTTAAATTTTTTGGGGGGGAGGGGGGTTAATGATAATAGGATGTATTATAAATCAGCGAAGTATCTATAATTAACAAATAACTTTGTTTTAGAAATAGTAATAATTGTGGAATCATTGAAATAGATTATACATATAATTTTAACCTTTAACTTCTATGCTTCATTACTTTTTTTACGATTAAAACTTTTCGACGTCTTCCGTATGCATGGTATTCCATTCTATTTAAATAAGAGCAGTTTCAGATAGAGAAGTCGACTTTTCAAATTATACTTTGTAGATAATTAATAGATGCATTATTCTTAGTTAAAAATTTGTCAAAGTATAATTGATTTCTATCATTCTTTTTATGAGAGTATAGTTTATTTTTGACAGAGATTAAATTTTTACCATTATTTTTAGTGAGTTTTCTGATATAAGCAATATCGTCTACATTAAAATAAACTTTTAAGAACCCTTAAAACGCTAGGTGAGTTAGTCAATCAATACCTTCAAAGCGCTCATGTAGATGGAACTACTAATTGCTTTATCCAATTAGCTTTTGAAAACGTCAAAAGCTAAGCGCTTCAAACTCTCATATACAAGAAGTTTAAGTCAATAGTTCCTTTCCCAGACGATTATTAAGTGTTTGTTGCTTGAAATACGGGATATAATAAGCCATTTGGCTGATATAGCTTATAAGCTATATTTCAATCATAGTAACATTCGTTGATAATAATTTGAGAAACAGTTTTGATAGTCTGTTTCACGTTTTCATTCAAAAGATTATGATCAATTTTAGGTCTTGAAAGTAGTCTTTTATTCATTCTGTCATTCTGAACTAGCTCAATATTGTTGACCTTTCCTGAAGAGTTTGCATAATTTTGTTTAGTTTAATTATATTCGATGATTGATCGATTTGTCGAATTTCGAAAGACTCTAGCTTACTCTTTATTTATTTCAATCTTACTGTCAATTGATTTCAAAGTTTCATTGATTGAACTTGAATGATTAGAGAATTCACATCAAATAAGAATTGTCATAAAAATGTCGGGACTTACTATTAGATTTTTATGAGGGATTAGCTTAAAATCAAAAGGATTTTTTTTTCATTCGACTAATCCTGTTTTTAGTTTATTCAAATCAGATTCCTTATCGATATCAGATTATTTATCAACATTTTGATTCCAAATTTCATCGTCGTTCTTGGCATTAGAAATTCTTAATCACTGAAATCTCAGTATATTAAGTTTTATATATATATATATATATATATTATACTATAATATATATATAATATTATATATATATAATATATATTATATATTATATATATATATATATATATATATATTATATAGTATATTATTATATATATATATTATATATATAACTTACCTTCTTACTTCTCACCCCTGAAATCACCACATCATGAGACGAGAAATATGAGTCCCATACCGCTTTTCCGCCGACGCAACAGCCTCCTCAGAGATTTCCAAGGTGAATGTGTTCCAGATGTCTGTTGAGAGTTAGATAGACAGGAGAGAGAAAGTGAAGATGTGTTTTGGTGGAGGTGGGATGTTGTTAAGAATTTGTTTGTAATGTAGAGCTGGTAAAGAAGGAGGTTGTTTGAGTCTGTGGTGGGTGGGTGAAAAGGCAATGTGGCATAGGTGTTGGGATGTTGAGGTTTTTGGGTTAAAGAATTGTGTGCCTATCATGTCCAGGTGTATGTCTTAGTGATTTCTTTGTGATTTGTTTTGTTTTGTTGTTTGAAGTTTCTTTATGTTGTTTTTAGTCAGGAGTGGGTGCCAAGTTGAAGAGACGTAGTTTAGAGTCAGACGAATATACTATTTGTATATGGTGGTGAATGTTTGTTTGCTGTTAGCGAAATCTGTGCCAGCGATGGTTCTTAATATGCTCAGTTTCTTGTTGGCTGATGAAATTGTGCTGTCTGTGTGTTTTGTAAAGGTAAGATAAGTGTCAAGTGTTACTCCGAGGATTTTGGGAGTTATGTTGATTTAAGTGTTGTTTAAGTAGACTTGGGGGGGTGTGGTGCCAAGTTGGCAGTCAGTGGTGATTAAAGTGATTGATGATTTATTTGGCAAGGCGGACATTCTGTTTTCTGTTAGCCATGTTTGCGGTTGATTGAGGTATTGTTGCTTCAGGTTTGTTGCAGTGTTTAGGCTCTGGTGTGTAGTGACTATGGTAATGTCGTCCGCGTAGGTTGTTATATTTATGTAGTCTGTTTGTGGCTGTAGAAAGTCGGCTTTGAAAAAATTGAATAGTGTGGAGGATAGGATTGAGCCTTGGGGTACTCCGTTATTGATGTTAACTGTTTGGGATTTTGTATTGCATGTTTGTACTTGTACTGTTCTTCCTGACAGGAAATTGGAAATCCATTTCTTTAGGTTAGTGGGAATATTTTATTTTATTTTCTGGATTAAGTTATGAATAGGTACTGACTACTGTATCAAAGGCTTTGTTTTTGTTGATGTCGATTGCTGTGATTATTGCTTTGTGAGTTTGTTTTGAGTTTTGACCGTTGATTGTAGGTTGACTGGTGTTTGTTTTGCGGTTGTGGTTGAATGGTTTTGTTTGAAGCCATGTTGGAATTTGTGTTTGGTGATTTGTGGTGTTATTTTGTTTAGTATGTTTTTTTTCTTCTAGTAGTTTGCATAGTGTTGATAATAGAGAGATTGGACGATAGGATGAAGCGTCAGAGGTCTTTTCCTGGTTTCAGCTTGGGTATAATGATAGCTTTTTTTCAGGATAAAGGGAATGAAATTTAGGCTGATGGTAACTGTTGTATATTTGTACTAATTGGGTTAAAGCTGGGTTCCGTGGGTGTTTGAGGTGTTTCTTTGAAATGTTGTCTGGGCCAGTTGCAGGTGAGTTTTTTATTTTTGTTATGTTTTTCTTATGGTCAGTTTCCAATATATAATTTATATATATATATATATATATATATATAATATTATATATATTATATATATATTATATATATATATACATATATTATATATATATATATATATATATATTATATATAATATATATATATATATATATATATTCTTATATTTATATATAATTTATTATATATATATATATATATATAATATTATATATATATATTATATATATATTATATATATATATATATATACTTATATATTATACTATATATATTATATATATATATAATAATATATATGAATTCAGTAGATTTCTTTCCCCCATTCGCAATTTTTGTGGAAAAGAAGAAAAATTTTCAATAGTGTAATAATTAAGTAAGTATGTGTAAGTAAGTAAGTAAAGGGTATTTAAGTTGCGTTTAGGTTATTATAGATTTTTAAACTTAATTGCTTGGCAACTTTATTCTATATGCTTACTTGGCTAAAAAAATACTTCGCAATTT
>JABUQX010095122.1:0-26509 GCA_015478945.1 Trachelipus rathkii
TATATTATATATATTAAATATATATATATATTATAATATATTAAGTATATATATATATCAATAATATTTATATTAATCCAATATTATATATATTATAACTATATAATATATATAATAATAATACTATAAATATAATATATATATAATATATAATATATATTATATATATATAGTAATTAATAATATATATATATATTTATAAATATATATATAATATATATTAATATATATATTATACTGATTATATATATAATATAAATAATTATTTAATATTAAATTAATAATTATATAGTATATATATTTATAAATAGATTTTATATCTTTTATTTTAAAAATAAGCTATTATTATTTATAACAACTATGGTAGAAAGAGATGATGGGATGATTTAATTATGGTAACTATACAGTGCTTAATATTATGATAGGTTAGGTGCTCACTAATTATGAGTAGTCTCACAATGTATAAATATATTATATTATATATATTATATATATATATATCTTAATATATTATAATATATATATATAATATATATATATATATATATATATATATAATATATAATATATATATATATATATATATAATTAATTTATATATTATATTATTATTATATATATATTATATATATACTAATATATTTATATATATATAAATATATCTATATAATTAACATGAACTTTGCAATGCTTAACCTGGGTTTCCCGGTTAACTTCCCGTATTTTGAACAGTCTGACTGTTCATATACTTCAGCCCCTGTGTATAGAGTATCACCCCCAGACGTATTTTGCACGACTGATACGCATCCTCCTCCGACGCAGATTACTAACGTGACATATATGTGAAATAGTCCGCTTTTTAGGCGCGATGTGTTATATATTTAAGTTAAATAAATTTGATAAAGATATTTTATAAATAATAAATAATAATGACTTAAGATGAATAATACTGAAAAAGAAAATTTGATAAAATGAAAGAGTGAAGAGGCAATTCAAGTAAACGGCTATATTTAGATATTAAAACACTATCTTAAATGTTATTACAAAAGAACATTTAATACAACTTCATGAGCTGTGCGAGAATAGTACAAAGCTCCATATGATGGAAAAAGAAGTGTTCAGCACGTAAAACTTCCTCAGAACCTCGTTGTCTAGTACGTAAACTTGCCAATTTCGTTAATTTTCCAAAGTTAACTAGTTCTTTTAATGAGAATGTGAGGAAAATTGACTCATTAATCAAGCTGCATTAAGCTATTGAAAATATTAGCAAACATATTTGTGATAGAAAACTAAAAACTAAACAAATCAGCCCCATCTATCAGTATTGCTGTCCCGTTGTTCATCATTAACCATTAATCTCAATGATAAGAAAGCATTTTGAACCACATCTTCAAATGGAAATGATGGCGGTTTAAAAAAGAATGAAAAATGCAATTAACTACTAGTAGCTCATACGGAATAAATTCATCAATTGGTTACCTTAATGCTGAAATAATATTTATAATTTGAATAATTTACAATTACTATTATTACTATTATTTTACACTCCTACACTTAGATTTACCTGGTTATAAGTGACTATAGATTTCCTAATATGTAACATTAATATAATAGAAACATGTAAAATCAGTTACTTATCTATTGTAGGGTTGTGTTGTCCTAGTTTAGAATAACTTCATATCGAAACAGGTCTTATTACTATAATATAGACAGCACTATATATTTTAAAAATAGAAAAAATACACCTTAAAATTTAAACAATAATTAAATATAACACCTTCTATATCCAAGCTAAATCAATAACAGATTACTGGAAGAACTTCTACAGTCAAAAAGTCGGATTGCAACATAACAGCGCGATTTATTAAAAACATGTAGACTTTGAGATAGATGATTGATTAAGAATTATTAACTAAAGAAAAACGATTTAGAATTAAAAATGAGAAATAGCCATATATCATATTTGCACCATTTCCCCCCATAATTTACCAATAAATAAGGACATCGTTAATCGGAGGGAACCCACCATCTTGCTTAGAGTAATTCTGCGAGTCGCATGGGGTTGAGAAATATTCCTTGTAGGAGTCATATGTCCCCTCCTAGCAACTATATGTTCCAAAGTATTATTGGGTCAAGGGTAGTTATATTAAGGCAGATGCTAAGTGGACTACATATATGAAATTCGAAAAGAGCAGAATAAGCCTCACAAGCAGAAAAATTTTTGTTTACTACAGAGGCCCAACTAATCTCACTTAAATATTTGAATTTCATCATCAACTTATTACCCTAGTCTATGCAAAAAGTATATAATCCTAATTTGTAAAATCTCCGCTAAAGGGCGAGCTTTAGGGTAGGAAAATGAGAGCTGGTGGAGTTATAGGTGGCATTTAGTATTATTGAAGTGGGTCTTACAAGTACACAGGTAATACACAAATTATATATAATAGATATCTGGCTTAAAAACATCGAATATAAATATTATAAATATAGTATTATTATATATATAATATATATAATATATATATTTAATATATATAATATAATATATATAATATATATATATATTATATATATATATATAATATATATATTTAATATATATAATAATAATATAATATATATATATTATATTATATATATATTATATATTATATTTTTATATATATATAATATAAAGTAGGTAATAAGTAGGACTACCACTACCGCGCATCTTTTTAAACTTTCTGTGGTATGGATATCATAAATAAAGTGTCTTTGGTAGTTGTTTATACATCTATATACAGAGTGTCGTCATTACCGCGGAGCGCGAAAATATATAAACATGTGAGCTGCTCTCTATTGATATCCTAGGTCTATATACCTATTTCCATTAAAGATCTTGGGGTGTTAATAATTTATTTAACACACACACTAATATGAATTGGTTCAATATTATCTCTAACCATTAATGAAATCAATATATTCACATGACATTTAGTTGACGCACATTATAGACTAATATATGGATAAAGTCACCCGATAAACTTCGTCTGTATTTATGATGTCGCTACTTACTTATTCCATCTCATTATAACTACTTTATTATATCATATTCATATAACTATATACTCGAACATAATATCCTATTTCACATAAAATCTGTTTATGTATAGAATAGATAAGTATAATGTTTATAAATAAAAGTTTAGTTAGATATACCTAATGCTTATACTACCAATTTTGCATAAAAAAGCCCTTTCTACTTGAAATGAGTAATGATATTTCTTAAAGAACTCTTCTCTACATTGGTGTTTTGTAAGAATACATATAAAATATTACTTTTCTTGAATACTTGGCCTTAAATATTCTAAAAAAAAAAAAAAATAAATTCAGATCTCTCTCTTGGTATTTATATTTGGATTTCTACTCTATAAAGGGTATATAGTATATCCAAGCATATTTTATAGTCCTTTTTTCCTTTTAAAAATGACATTTGTTATATTCTTATTCATAAAATGTACATTAATTGCTCTTGCAGTCGTCATTTTCTTTCTTAAAAATTTTCAATTCCTTTTGTACTCATTTTTCTCTCTTTCTTTCTCAATTCTCCATTGTTCGGTTAATTTATTTCGTATTTTGTTTAATATTCTTCCTTTACTAATTTTATTGCTCTTGTAGTTTCTACACTCATACTAAATTCCTGCCTTTTCTTTCATTATACTCTCACTTTTAACTTTTAACCAAATAGTGATTGGAATATCTCTTCTCTCCTATACATCTAGTATCTCACTTCATCTATCTTCTTCATCTCTCTCTCTCTTCATCATCTCTGTCAATCTCTCCCCCTCAATAAATTGATGGAAAATTTTATGAATATAAGTATTATACATGTGACGATATCGAGTAATATATTTATATAAAATTCTTTTAGAGTAGTTAAAACTACTTAGATATATAATGAATATATTACAATATATTCATAGATAATAGAGATATATTATAATATATATAATTTTAATATGTATATAATACTGATAGTACCTATTACATTTATCAGCTGCGGTTAGAATTACGGTATATATAGTATTATTTAATAATATTATTAATTTAAGTATATTATATATTGTTTAGATAAATATATAAATTATATTATATAATATTATGTATGAATATATTATTAATAAGATATATATTAGCTAAGTATAGATTAAACAATGGATTTCGACAGATTGATGTACGTTACTAAAGAGTATATATATATAGAGTATATTAAATAGTATATATACATATATATTAGATATATACCTTATTAATTAATATAGTAAATATTATATTAATTATATTATATTATATATAATACTATATCCTTTTAATTTAATCAAATCCCATATAATGAAATTTAATAAGTTAATTACCATCTATATAATATAATATATATATATAGTTATAGGGGAATAATATAATATATATATATATTAAATAGTAATATATATATATATCTATATATTATATATATATTAGTATATATAAGTATATATAAGCTATAATACTATATGCAAGTGAGTTGTGGTTATAATAATATATAAATATAAAAATATATTAAATATATTTTATATCATATTCTATTATAATAGTAAGTTTAGTTACGTTAGTGTATAGTACTTATATATATATAATATATATACTATATAATAATATATATAATATAAAACTTATAAATAATTATTATATATATATGTCATAAAGTCACTATATAATAACTATAAATATAAATATATAAAAGATTTTATAATATCTTCTACATAAGTTTATAATATCAGATGTAGAAAACTATAGGTATAATGTAAGTCGAATATATAATAATGTAGTTTAGTGATTAACTATTTGTTTGTTATATATATATGGAATAAACCTAGATATAGTTCTTATATACACGCATAGATTATATTGGGTTATATATATATTTGAAGTATATCTTTTAGAATTTATGCCTTAATGACTAATAATCTAAGCCCTTATATAGTATCATAAATATTTACGTTAGTTATAACCTATATATATTATATTATTACTTATATAGCTAAAACTCATGCAGATATATATTGAGTTATGATAATTAGGTTAAATGTTACTATGTGAAAATATTAATACTATATATATAATATATATATAGTATATATAGTAATATATATATAGCTTATATGATATTATATATATATATAAAGCTAGCTTACTCATACTAAATACATATAAAATAACGTCAAGGATAGTATACGTGGTAGAAAGGAAATAGAAGAGTATTGTTAAATATATTGTGCATATATTATTAATCTTGTTGAGGTAATATATAAATATATGTTATTGAATATCAGCTGATACTTTATATACTACTCTACTATATATATAGTATACAAATAATCATTTTATACATTACATTACACTATTATATATTATATATATATATATATAGTTATAGGAATAACTAAATAAATATTATAAGGGAATGTAGTATATACTTGAGTATATATATATATAGAGGCTATATATATAAGTATATACCATTATATTTTGTAGTTATTGTATATATATATTATATATTATATTATTATTATAATAATTTCATTAAATGAGTAAATAATACTATATATATATAATATATATAAACTTATTTTATAAAGTACAATTACTGTACTATATATATTATTAAGTAATTGATATCATAATATTATTGGGAATTCGAATTAATTATTCTCTTTCTATTGTATATAGGATTTCTCACTCTTCGATAATGATTGATCTTAAATAACTGCTCATTGGTATTTCCTAGTAATGCAACTCGTATTATACTTCTAATAGCAAAATATATCTATTAATTAAATAGGCAATATGACAATTACTAAAATAGGTTCAGAAACATTTTTAAGCTAATAGACTATTTACTTAAATAGAGCTCAGAAAATATAAAGCGCAATAGACAGGTTTTCTCTAGACGAGTGCCATACGAAAAGTTGAAATAGATAGATTAGAAAAAGGATTCTTCTAGTGAAAAACTAGCAGTGAACATCGAATATCAATGTCTCTGTGTAAGTTGTAACATCAAAAGCAAATGCATACTCACGGAATATGCTTCTAGAGAAACTCACAAATAATTATGCTGAATGCCAAACCTAAACTTGTAAAAAATAACTTATAAGAGTATGAATACCTAAAATAGCACGTGAGATTGATTGTATTAAGTACTATCCATTCCATTATTCATAACACTCTTATAGATGTTGGTGAACAATTATAAATATTAACTATAATTTATTAGATAAACAATGAATATTATATTGATTTTATTATATTATATAGAAATATTTATCTTTAATTATTTATCTATAAATATATAAATATATTTATATTTATAATATATGAAAACTGAAAGTAGTACATCATCACATTAACTTTATAATATATATCTATACATTATATAAATATCACTATATTCCTGGCTGTGCTGAGAATCTTTTAAAAATAATAGTTCTATATAATTAACCTACATTTTAGGTATATATGGATAGTACTTACTCGATTATTAAATTAATATACTATAATCTAATATTTATATGAAGAGAATAGATATTTATATATATATGATATAATATGGCATTCCTTATATATAAAAATAAAAGGTTTGTAACATGAATTCAGTTTCATTATACACTTTAAAAATTTCATATTAAAAATATTTATTTCTTTACTGTGAAATGGAGAGAGAGAAATTGCTGGATGGAGTCAGAAATTTTAACCTATTGTATATCCCCATGGAAATTTTGGAGCAAGAATTAAATAGATAATCGAAGTTCAAGTAAATGGAATATATATTTTTGTAGCCGAATTTTATATATATATGTTATAATATATCTTTCATCAGCTCTTTTATATACTATATATTCTTTATTAATTTTATATATATTATATATTAATATTAAATATTTATTGTTTTATAAATTAGTATATTATATACTTAACGATGAATTTTATTAATTTTTTTTATTAAGCAAAAATATAATATTAGCACAGTGTATATAATATTATTATAATTAATATTAGTATAAAGCTTAGCTAAACTTGGAATAAACTAAAATTAAAATTAAAACTCATTTAATATATATAGATATATATATTAATTATTATATATAGCAAGTTATATATATATAAGTATATTATATATATTATAGTGTATGTATATATATGTCCTAAGGATATATTGTATATGATAGGTAGAGGTATTACGACTTTTATCCTGTTGTTGTATATGAGTTAAGCGTACGTCTATACGTATATATACTACGTATAGTATTAATACTATTAGTATTATTTAAAAATTATTAATATAGTATTTCATGATTGAGATGTATACTATTATTTAAATATATACGTTATATATATAATATAAATAGTAATAATATATTATATATTAGTATGTTATAGTTAGTGAATGTAAACTCTAGTGCTTAGATGTGAGGTAGTGGTTCTATTACGCCTAATTTTTGGTGATCGATTATATACATATATATATATATAAGTATTATAGTAATACATATTATATATATATATATATATTTATATATAATAGTAATATATATATTATTATTTATATATATTTATATATATATAAGTATATATATATATATATATATATTATATATATATATATAATATATATAATTATAATATATTTTAATACTAATTATATAATATATAGATATATATATTATATATAGATAGTTATATAGTATATAATATATAATATATCATATATGTATATATCATAAATAATATTATATAAATAATACCGGTAATATATATATAACAGTATATATATATATATATAGATATATATATTATATAATATATATATATAAATATATACTAATATATATAAAATATATATATATAGAATATATGACCTGTTATTTATTAATATATATGATAATTTATTCCAGCATTCGTCGAATTTAATTAAGAATGTTCCAATGGTAACATTCTCTGTACTCGGTATGGTACAAATCAGGAATCCTGTGCAAACTTTCCATTGAAAAAAAACTTGAAAAAATCCATAATCTTCCATCATTAATTGTACGTCAAAGAAATCTGATCCTAAGATCTTCCTCACGAATATTTTATAAGATAAACTATTCTTTAATCAATAATAAAAGTTTTAAATAGATTTATTGTTTTTTTAATATATTCATTCAAAATTTAACATAAAAAATGATGAATTTAGCATATTTTAATATCTTTCTGAAAATAGAGCCTGTTACATTAATAATAATAAAATATTATACTAATATATAAGAATTTACGTCGTTATCAAATCTATATAATATAAAATATACTTAATATACGTATATATATGTATATGCATATATATATATTATATATATATGAGTATATTTATATGAATATAATATATAATATATATATAATATAGTATATAAGATATAATATATACTTAATATATATATAATGTTTATATATATATACTATTTTATTGCTTATTTTAATTAATAGGAATATAATATATATTATAATATTATAATATTATATATTACATTTATTAGAGATATTAATATATATAGTAGTACGCAGCTAATATATAGGTAGTAATTGCGGTTTATATGTGTATTATATAATTTATGTATAATATATATATTATCAAAGTAGTATCTATAGTATTAATTTGGATTAATATAATATATTATATATATATATATTAGTATATATATATATATTTATTACTATATATTGTAATTTTTTAATTATATCTGTATATAGTATATATATTATATAATATAATATTATAAATAAGATATATATAGATATATATATATATATATAATTAATATATGTAATATATATATATCAATAATATAATATATATAAAATATAGAGTAGTATATATATATATATATATATAGTTTTTTTTTTTTTTTTAAAAAATCTCGAGATCTCGTTTCGATTTTTAAAATGTTACGTACACAGTAGGTTAAGTTTTTTCATAGAGTCAAAATAAGACAGTTTGAGAAATCTTCTTCTTTATGAAAGGGCATATGACCCTGGTCTTCAGAAATGCGAGAAGAGGAGAGGAACGATGGGAAAGAATCCACAGAGTAATTGGAATAAGAATGCAAATCTTTCTCCTATTTTTTGTCGTATTATCTTTATATATATCATAAATGTATAATAGTATGTAATATATATATATACTATATATATTATTGTATATATATATTATATATTATATATAATATGATTATATATATGATTATATATAATATTTATCATATATAGCCTATATAATATTATATAAGTATTTAGATATATATATATAGTATTATAGGGTAGGTCAGTATATTGTATATATATAGGTATTAGAGCTTAAGATAATATTTTTATAATATATCATTATTTATGTATTATTATATTTTTATTATGTATTTACTATTGAAGTTATCGTCATTTTATGATCTAATTATATTATTATTATATATTTCTCATTTTGAATTATTATATATTATTATTATTGAATTAGCTTATTATGTATCATGTTATCTCTTTCAAATTAAAAATGTTTTAAAATATTCATCTGTTCTTCTGAAATTCTTGTGCTTTTATTTAATTTTTTTTATTTGTTTTTTTTTCGTCTTCCTGCTATATCCGATCCTAAATTTTGTTTTTAAAAAAATTTTTTTTAAAATATGGGTGTGCGCTGCTTTTTGCCGCTTTACGCGACTTGGAGCGTTTTTATCAGAAGGCGGACTTGCGGATGTGAAGAATAATATACCGACCTGCTCTCCGTACTGACGAATCCCAGGTTTTAATCAAAAATTTGCGAGGCAGGCAAGGTAAAACATGGTCTATGATATTAGCTGGGATCTTAGTATGCCGAAGGTTGTGATCGTATGTATGATGTGGATTAGTGCTGGTGCGGGGCTTTATTTACATATGCTTCACGGGATGCTTGGGATCGATGCTGACTTATTTTTTTTTCACTATAGCACCATATCCCCTCACTGATCATTTATCATCAACACACTATAGATTAGCTCTATTATATACGTATAATTATATGATCAACCAACACATATTATAACTATCTATAACTTACTAAATATTATATATAATTATTATATATATAACTACTGGAATATATTATATAATAATAATATTAATATAATAAATAAAAAATAAATATAATAATGGTACCTACTTTCAGAAAAATTATTTTATTTTGCAGAATAATAACTGATGTCACGAGAAGCTTAGTTTGTATCAGGTACAGGGTAACTATTTATTTAGAAAAGGGTGATGATAAAAAAAAGGATTTGTCCTTGGTCCGGTATCAGCATTTTCGTTTTATTAACATCCGCTTTCCACGTTAGAACTTCATGATATAAGTAAATAATTTTTCTTTATTATAACCACAAATCAAAGGCATGTTTTAATTTATTAATACCGGCACAGCAGGCAGACCAGATAATTCTTTTCTTAATTATGATTTTCCATTACTATAAAAAAATTTAGAAACAGTTTTTCTGCCAAGAGGAGGGAGACGTATTGGCTGCGCACACTCTTCTGGGTCATTAATGCAACGTGTGCGCTCATAGTTTACCAGTTTTTCATATTATCATTTGAAATGGGTCCGAAGGATCCGTTTTCAGTTCTTTAAAAAGAAAGCCCGGTTCCGTTCAGACGGAGGCAGTTCTATGAAGGAGATGTCGTTCATGCGATCCTTATTGGGGAAAAATTATAGTTAGGTCATTTTTTCAACGAGTGCTGACGGGTCGTATATATTTAATGTAATAGAGAGTAAGATCGTACTAAGGGCGAGTGGCGTTTAACATGTTTATGATGCACTTGATGGTGTCCTTTTTTGGTTGAACTTCCACTTCTCTCAATTCTTCTCCCGGGATGTAGGCAGGAAAACTCAAACCAGAAGAAAGAAGTGGTTTCATATGTTTCGTTAAGTATTAATTTTAAATAAATAATCAAACAATAAAAAGTTTAATTGTATTGATCTTATAGTACACTGAGGGGTCGCAGAATTTAGTATGTTTACATATGAGTAATACACCGTATGCCGTGGGCTTACTTGACATGGCTATTTCGCGTAAAGATTTATATTAGATGTTATTTTTTTACCTTCCATAAATGGGGCTCGTCCTTGACTTAACAGATCAATTGCCGTATTGCATATGGATTTCTTTTACGAGCATTATTTTTAGTATTGGTAGTCAGTACAAATTTGTGGGGATGATTCCAGAGGAAGCGAGAATACCCAGCCTTTTTACATTAACTTGTATTGTTTGTTATTCTGGTACCTATTGGTGTGTCCAGACCATCTCAACTGGTTTCTATCCAATCGTTACAAAATTGTTTCGACTTAAGTTTCCTCCTTCTTCTCCAAACGTAATAATTCCGAACTCCTGCGCTTTATCACCAAGATATTATTATCCCTTAAACTTTTTTCTGACGTTCTCGATGATCCGGCCTGGGCATGCTGTCAACTTCTAACTGTCTACCTGTACGTCCTGTAGGGAAAAGCCTTTCGTTGCATATTCGAGTCTTGGGACGTTCGCGGGGCGCGAGTGCGCGGCATGTGCTCATAGCCTTAGCGGCGTCTTAAGTACGTAGCGGCTCGAGGGTAGAGAAGAAAAGCAGCATTATTATTTGACACCTTCTCGAAGGTTAAAGAAAAGTACTTCCCTCGTTCAGCGACAAGATCGATCGCGATTTCCTTGTGAATCATGAAAACAAACTCGTGTTCCAAGTCGCTTGCGCACGCGCTCTTCTCGTTTTTCTCAGCCGACTGCGTCGGTAGTTTTACGGCGACCCAATTTAACGAAGCCATGGGTCGGAAAAGTGGATACACGTAGCTGTTTCAGCAAGCGGAGCGTCGGTCAAGAGCAAGCTATTCCTCCGTCCGGTCGGTCGATCTTCCTCTAGCCGAACTTGCAATACACTCTGCCGTTTGGAAGATGAAGGTTTTTCGGCGCGCTAATCAGCTGCTCCTGGTCGTCTTTCAAGCTGCTGACAAAGCTGCTCCGCTGCGAAACTCCTCTACCGATACTTGCAATAACTCTGATTCGTTTGGAAGGGAGTTTTCATTTGGCCGGTTCTTCAGCTCGCCTGCCAGCGCGTTCAGATCAGTCACTCACCTCCAGCAGCAGTCTTTCAGCCTCTAGCGAAACTCAATGCGACAATGCGGTTTGGAAATGCTTGAGCACGTCTAAAGCTGCAGTGTTGACGATTAGGGTCTGGTTGCTGTCGCTAGCTTCAGCGTGATAATGTTGACTGGTTTGTGGCCTGTCTGCAGTCCGTCTCTCGCCTCTAGCAGAACTTGG
This sequence comes from Trachelipus rathkii, assembly GCA_015478945.1. Classification (NCBI taxonomy): domain Eukaryota; kingdom Metazoa; phylum Arthropoda; class Malacostraca; order Isopoda; family Trachelipodidae; genus Trachelipus; species Trachelipus rathkii. Next base: position 12,372 of record JABUQX010095122.1, read on the forward strand.
TCAACTAACTCTGCTTTCGTTTGGCAAATAGAGTTTCGACTGTTGCTGCTCGCTCTTCCGTCTCCGTAAATGCTGGTTTAGGTGGTTCGTACAGCAGCAGCAGTAGCAAGTCTGCCAGCGTTCCCCCTCCGCGACTTGCACTACTCTGCTCGTTTGAAATGATTGGGGCTGCTCAAGTTTATTGCAAAGTTGTTGTCTCTTGCCTGTTACTACTGCGGCGCATTTAAGGGTTTCAGTTCTTGCCGGTTGGGTTGAGAAATAGGGTTTGAGCGTGTAAGAAGGAATTGCTCGCGACACGAGTTTGCGTTTCGACCAGGAAGGGTGTCGTCGACGGTGGCGCGTAGTGGAACGCATTGATCGTCCCTCATCTGAGAAAAAAATAAGAGGATATCTGATGGCCTGCTTGCTGTTGGTCGCTTTGGGCGTGCGCTGGTGCCTACTTGTGGAAACTTTTCTCTCCACATCTTTTTATAAAAGTGAGAGCGATCGCTGCAAACATTGCTGCAATTTCCCTTCCTTCTTTCCTTTTCTAACTCTTGCTCCGCTTTCGACGGCTGCTGTTCGTGATTGAGCGTGCGTAACGTAAAACTGAACGAATGGTTCCATTCAACTAGACTCTCTTCGCTCCTTTGTTGATAGAGAAACCGATTTCGAGGGAAGGATGCCGGTGGTAACTTACCTGTGCGCGCTCGTGCTACCTGTGTCGCTCTTTCGAAAGGGATGACACGAATCGGGTGCGGCGGGGCGTAATCCAAATCAGCGTTTCCCACTCCGCTGCTTGAAACAGAAGGGTGTGCGGGAAAATTGACGGTGTATTGGTGGGTTACGGCCCGTAGTTGGCCAAGTCGCTCCGGACATGTTGTTTCCCTTTCCGCACAACGTCCAAAGGGGCGCACTAGTGGCTTGCGCGTCAGCATAAAAACTCTTTATCAATAATAGCGTCGGTGTCTCTCTTTCGCGAACAGGTTTTTGAGGGACGGTACAAGAGCTTGGTGGTGCATGCTCGAAATTAAGATTTCGTTTCGTGGCAGAATCTGTTGTTGGCCCGGACCGGCAGCAGACCCCTTGAATAAAAGAAAGAGGATGAAGTAAGAAGGAGGGGGGGAGAAATGATGCACTATTACGTTTCTAGACCGGAAGACGCTCTCATAGAAACGCTGGAGAGAGGAAGGTTTGTTTGTGGTTTGAGCCGCATAGAGCATTGTGTGCCCGGATGGCGACCCGCAAGTAGTAGTAGTATCACGAGAAGAGACGTTTGTGTTTTGTTAGTTCCGTCGCGTGCGCTCGCGTCGTTCTCGTTTGCACTGTGTGCCGAAGTGCGAAAAGAACTCCAAAGGCACGCTTTTGTCGCTGCGTCGTATAATAAGGCTAGCATAATCAAAGCAGAGGCCATTTCGCGTAAGTACCATAGCTAGAGATGTCTACTACCATCTTTAGTGGGGTAGTTATGCACGAGGTATAGTAAGTCGCTGTTTAATTACGCTGCTGCTAATGCCGGCCTGCTGTTTGCTGCTATGAATTTGGTTGCTCGGTCGTGGTATTCGTGTGTAAACTGGGGGTGGCGTCTGAAGAACGCTAAGCAAGACGAAATTTAACCTACGCAAAATCACCAGTACTAAGCAAACCCTCAATCATGCAAAATTGCAGCAGCAAGCTTTACAGGAGCAGCCAGGAGAATGTACGATCGCTACCGTAGTGGTGATGGAAAGTTATTTCCTTTGCGCCTTTATTGTCGGGGTAATCAGCTCTTTTGATTCGGGGGTGGCCGTCCACTGAAAAGCGCTAAGAACGCAGAGAAGATCGAAGAAAAGAGGTATACATCACAGTATTATCAGATTGGTCAGCTCAGTGGACAACGGCATAGCACAGATGAGGAGAAGGGAACCACATAGAATGCGACGCCGTTCTTCTGCCATCCTCGGATATGACTAATGTTGACCTAAACACTTGCTTCAGGAGAGAGTAGCCCCGCATAACGTACAGCATAATAAGTAAGCGGAGGAAAGAAAAACCAAAAAGGGATTCTCCGTTAGTAAGGGCGCGAAAGGGGGAGCTCAGCGTGTAGGCTGCAGGGCCGAAAGGTCCTGTGAGCGATGGCGCGTATGGGAGTAATCGTGTGGAAGCCGATCCGACCCGAAGTGTTTGTCGATTGCAATCCCGCTGGCCATAGAGGGTGTTAGCCTCGTAGTGTTCCTGTTGCCTCGTTTTCCAACGTCGGTTGCTCTCCGGTAGAGTCGGGTTGCTTGGGAAATGCGAGCTAGCAGGCAGGTGGTAAACTCCGATCTAAAGGCTAAATATCCCACGAGACGCGATAGAGGAGTACTGCGAAGGGGAAAGTTGGAACAAGAACTTTGAAGAGAGAGTTTTAGAGAGCGTAAGATTTTTCCTAAAGCGAATGAGCGGTTCGTACCCGAAATGGTCGGCTTCATTTACCCCGGGGGTAACGCAGCGTCTGGTCGTAACCGTTAGTTGAACGGATCCCGGAGATTCTTTCGGGGATTTCGCCCCCGAGAAGTTTCATGGTGGAGCCGACCTGTTCTCCAGGCAGCGAAGCGCCGGAAGGGGATCATCTGCTGGCGAAGGAGGGCCACGCGGCCGTTCGACGAGGTGTGATGACACCGGGGTCCGGTGAAACCGCCTTAATCTCCTCGTTCCGGATAGGGCAGCAAACCGCTTGCCGGGTTGAAGACGCCGCCGCGGTTAGTTCCGAAAAAGTTTTGGCGGGGCCGCCCCGTTGCTCTGACGGCCCCTCGGACGGGTGTAAATTTGTAAAGTGTGCTCTTGACTGGGTGTATACGTCCTCTCACCAGCCGCCCCTTAGGAGGCGAAGTCGTGCCCCGCTATGTCTCGCAGCGCGCGACGCGGTGTAGTTTGCGACAGTTTACTCGTCCCGTCTTGAAAACACGGACCAAGAAGTCTAAATCTATTGCTGCAAGTCAAGAGGGCTGATCTAGACCCCAGTGCGAACGTAAAGTGATCCTCTTCCCATGGGCTGATCCCGTTCCGGGGTGCGTCGTAGGTATTCTCCTCCAGCGTCGAGGTTGATCGAGGCACATCGACCAGGTCGATTGTAGCAGTCGCATGCGCCGTGTCCTCTGGGTCTGGTCGGGGCCGACTCGGCAGGAACTGGGCCATGGCGCAGCCGGGGCCCGCGGCGGCACGTCGGCGGCGGTGAAAGTGGCTAACAGGCTAGCTCTTCCCGTGTTCAAAACAATTTAGACAAATTTTTTTTTGTCTTGTTCTTCGGGGACGGGGCACGTAGTGGTCGCGTTCGCAGAGCTTGTTAAGTTGAGATAGCGGGCATCTCACGGACCGCGAATGGTATGTAGTCGCTTGGCTAGAAGGGTCCCGACCAAGGGCGCGTGAACGACGGAAAAGAGGTGAGTGATTCGTAGTGCCTGGCAGGAGAAGCAGGGAACACCCCGGTGAGGTCCGACAGCGAGTAATGACAGTCAATCGATCGCAGGAGACTGCGGCATGGGTCGATGAAGAGACCAATCCCGAACCCATCTAGTAGCATGGTTCCGCGCTCCGAAGCTTTTCCCCAGAGGAGCTGGTGCCGCCTCTTCGCGCATTGAGGTGTTCAGATCCGGGTAATAAGAGAAGAGGGTCCTTGGGATAAATTTCTTCCTCAGCCCATCTCAAGCTTCGTAAACGTAGAAGAGCGGGAGAAGGGGTCTTTCTTATTGAAGCCATCTTGTCGAATGCGAGTACTCAGTAAAGGGTCAGGGACTACCATTTCTTGGTAGAGCAAGAACTGGGCGCTGTTGGGAAATGAACAACATAGTCAGTTTAAGGGGCCTACATACCGCTCATGTATAGAACCATGAAGGCGTTGGTACGCTCAATGACAGAGGTCGGTGGCCATCGGAAGTCCGGCATCCGCCAAGAGAGTGTGGGTTAACAACTCACTGGCCGAAAAACACACCTAGCCCTAGAAATGGATTGGCTGAAGAGCCGGCCCCCCGATGACTCGAGGCCGTGAGGTAGCTAACGGTCGTTCCCTTTCTCCTTCACGGAGGGGGATCCGTGCCCGGATAAGGAGGGGATGGATAAGGGCTCGAAGCCTCGACAGAGTAGGCGGGCGCGGGGGTGGCGCAGACAGCCGTCAAGATGGCGTAAGCGGAGTGGCGCCTCCGGTTGCAGATCTCTGGTGGTAGTCAGCAAAAGTAATCGGAGGGAACCTCGAGGGCCTGTTGCGGGAGCGGTCCTCGTCACTGCGTTGTGTACGAGGGGTAGCGGTCCTTTAGCCACGCGGCCTAAACGCTTTGTTAGTCCGTAGGCAGACCGTGGGTTTCTTTAGATGCAACCAAATGAAGATTAGTCAACCAGTTTGCGCGACCTTGTTTTCCCCGGAGGCCCAGGCAAGGCAGACTGGAACAACAGTCGGAGTGGCGGCGGGCGGACAGCAGTCAGCGCAGCGGTGGTATGGCTGCTGGATTTGCTACGATTTGCTCCCTGCTTTCTTGAGTTTCTCTGTCTGTTTCTGTGCGTTTCGGGGGCAGGCAGGCAGGCAAAGGCAGACGGAAACATACAGTTGGATGGACGGCGGGAAACAGCATCGACAGGCAGTTGTAATGACTGGCCGGATTGCTACGTTTCGCTTCCCTCTTCTTAGTTTTCTCTGTTCTGTTCCTGTTATCGCAATCGGGTGGCGGCAGACCAGCCAGCAGGCAAGGCAGGACAGACTGGAACACTCCACACAGTTTGAGCTTGGCGGCGGCGACAGAAGCAGCGCAGCGGCTGAGTAATGGCTTGGCTTGGATTGCTACGTCTTCTGCTCCCTCTTCTTTAGTTCTCTGTTCTGTTTCTTGGTCGGCTTCGGGTGGCAAGGCAGCCAGCAGGCAGGCAGCCAGGCAGACTGAACAGACAGTTGAGGGCGGCGGGCGAGCATAAGCAGCAGCGCACGGGTGATATGTGGCTGGAATTGCGCTACGTTTCGCTTCCCTCCTTCCTTAGTTTTCCTGTTTGTTTCTGTTTGTTGTTTTATATTTTTCATTTGGATGAAATGATGTGTTCAGATTTTTCCGGGGAGGGGCCCGTCGGTTGCGCTGGTGCGAAAGGGGATTCCGTCAATAATCGGAACTAGGCGCGGAAGATATTATATCGTTGACTTTGGACACGCTCGATGCTCCCGGTAACGGGAGATATTGCCTCAGCCACTGGTGGCGGTCCCGGGAGGAGCTTGCTTCTTTTTCTTACATAAGGCGGACCGCGGGTCCTGGGAGATCATTATCGATAGAGAAGAGGACTTAGACATACGGGTTCCGTCCGAAAGAAGCGTCGCATTTGTTTGCGGCGTCCGCGTGCCGTCGGTCATTGAACTGTGGTGAGGGTGGATGCTCTACTTACGATCCCAAATCTTCGCGCCGCTCCCGGTACCAGAACGCACATCAGGTCCTCCGGGTTCGGCAGTCTCTTGTCTCCGCAGTCGAACGTGAGGTAAGGAAGTCGGCAAACTCGATCGTAACTTCGGGCGACGAGGATTGGCTCCTGGAGGCGGCCCAGTCGGGCCTGTCTTCGGAAGCGGCTTCGGGCGGGGTCGGGCCGTTCGGATCTGGATATAGAACATCCGATTTGCCGGTTTACGATGCCGGATGGACGGCGATCGTCTGCCTCCCCTCGCGTGGACGAGGCGGGCTTATTGAACGGGGGGTTCGTCCGCGCGGCAAGCCGGCAGTTCTATTGCCGCGCTGGCTGCGGCGAGCCTGGTTTGGTTTTCAAAGGGGAGGAATACGCAGCATATGCGTCTCGTTCCCAGCTCTGGGGCCTTCCCATCCCGTCTCGGCTGGCTACTGAACGTCAATTCAGAACTTGGCACGGACAGGGGAAATCCCACTGTCTAATAAAACAAAAGCACCTCGCGATGGCCTCAACCGTGTTGACGCGAATCAAAATTCAAACGTATTAAAAAGAAAATGTCATGAAGGAAGAATATTGGAAGGCAGGCTGACTGACAGAGTAACTATGACTCCCTTAAGGTAGCCAAATGCCTGTCAATCCTAATTAGTTGACGCTGCAGAATGGGATTAACGAGATTCCCTAACTGTCCTAACTACAGTCTACGCAGAACCCACCAGGCAAGGGAAACGGGACTGCGAGACACAGCGGGGAAAGACAGACCCTGTTGAGCCCTTGCTCTAGATTTGACATTGCTGAGAGAAGACATGAGACGGTGGTAAATACAGTGGAGCTCCGGTTTGACTCCCGCCGCTGAGATGGGCATATGTTGGTGCAGAGGCGGCGGACGGGGGGTTGACGGCGTCAGTCGTCCACTTTCCCTCCGTCCGTCTCATTAACATCTCCCTGACGAACTTTCCGAGGTTCCTTGCGCGCCAAGTGAGAATACCCACACCTGCTCACGTTTCTTCTCACCATAGACCGATTAGCGCGGGAAAGCGTGCTTTAAGCCGCCCTTATTCAGGCTCCTTTCCCTTGATTGAGGTCGGTAAGATTTGGCTGCTTAGAGGGTGCGCTCGGGCACCCTGCATCCGAAAAAGCTGAATTTTGAAGGCTGCGCTGGGCGTCGCTGTTCGGTCGCGGTGGTGGTCGTGACTGTTCCTGCTCCGTCTCCCGTCTTTTCTCCTCAGGCGAGCCTCCTCTCTTTTTTCTCCGTCCGGCCGCAGTAGTTGCGGTAGTCTTTGGGACGATTGCGATCCGGCTGCTTGGCGGTTGGCGTGTCGTGGTATTGAATTTGTGGATATAGTCGCGTAGCGGTCGGCGAGGGGTTGGGTCATCCGCCGTCGAAATGTCCCGGTGCGCGCCTTTTTTTGCCGCGACACGTCGTCGCAGGACAGTGTCCAGATGGGAGTTTGAACTGGGGCGATGACATCTGTCCAAAAGATAACGCAGGTGTCCCAGCAGCTCAGCGAGGACAGAGAAAACCTCGCGTAGAGCATAAAGGGCAAATGCTGGCTTTTGATCCGGACTTTTTCAGTACGCAATACGGACCGTTAGAACAGGGGCCATCGTCGACCTTTGACTCTCTAGAGTTTATGAGCAAGGAGGTGTCAGAAAAGTTTACCAAGGGATAACGGCCTTGATGCGGCCAAGCGGTTCATTAGCGAGGTCGCCTTATTTGATCCCTCGATGTCGGTTTCGCTAGTCATGTGGCGTGGCAGAACACGCCAGTGTCGATTGTCCACACTACGCTAACGGGGAGTGAGCTGGGTTTAAGACCCGTGCGAGATCAGGTTAGTTTTTACCGCTGACTTTGTGTCCAGTAACGGCGATGCGGATGGTAGCCCGCTCAGTACGAGGGAACAGCGGGTCGGACCTTGTGCACGCACTTGGCTGAGAATAGACGCCATTGGATGCGTAAGCTACGTCCGTGCGGACTTATCCTGTAAACCCCTCTGAAGGAGACAGCCGGTCCAGGGATCCCACGGGAACATGGAGGCGGAGAAAAACGTTCTTGAGGTAAGGAAACATAATACCGAAGTCGTCCGCCCAGAGCTCGGTTCCTGGTCGAGTGCGTTCTGGCGAGCGTGCGACATACGTTCCCACTCTATCACACTCCGCCGCTCCACTGTTGTGGAAAACGGGGGGGGCTCTGAGAATATCCACCTTCTGACGGCGTCACCTCTTACCGGTAGCCTCACCTCGATTTTCCACGGCCTCGGAAGTCCCCCGTTCGGTTCTCGTTTCGGCTATGTGCCGAGCAGGGTGAGTCTCATACCACTAACGCTGGGAGCCAAAGTGGAGCGGCCATCGGCGCGCAGCTTCGGCTGACCCACCGCAATATCCCTTCGGGAGTTGCGCGGGCGCGCCTGTAGGTACCCGTTGTTGGGCAGCATGGATCGTAAGGTGATGTCGCGCGCGCGGTAACACGGCTACGGGCCTGTGTCTGCCATCTCTGTCAAAGGGGAGAGGAGAGATGGAATCATAGGCGTCAGTGACTGTCCACTTCATTGGCCTCTACCGGCGCTTTGACTGACTCGCATACAGCCTCAGTGTTAGCAGATCTTCGCATCAGCCTCGTCCCAGCCGGGGTGTTGTAAGAGTGTGGAGTCCCTTCATTCGGGACGAGGTTGCAGACTTCCCTTTAGTAATACTCGGCTCAAAGGTTCAAAACCCTACTCGTAATCGGGCGATGCGGAGCCCTCTTGCCGGGGACTTCAATTAACAAAAAATTGACATGCTTAAATTGGCCGTCCTTGTTACAATGTTTTTCCCTCACGACGAAAGCAGGTATGCAAGCGCAACTGTACGAAAATTGTTGTTTGTTGGCCTGTGGACTCGATTAAAAGTCTGCGACAAGGAAAATTACTTGTCAGACGTCGTTATCTCAACACAAGGCGGATCCCGAAATTGAAAAAATTTCGCGTAAGTCCAGCGTGAAGTGTGCATTTCCGTGCAGGAAACGCTCGCTCGAGCGTGACTAGCGGAAAATACGATTTTCGAATCCAAACCGGAATCATCTCGCGCAGAAGTTCTGCATGAAGAAACAGTCTCTTCACTGAAGTCCCGTGCGGGAGCCTGTTCCTGGTAAGGCATTCCGCTTCTAGGGGACGAGAGTCGGGAAATCCTCGAGCCGCGCCAGCCTTGACAGAGCACTGCCCTCTCAATGTCCTGTTAGGCGAAAGGGTTCGCATGGGAGGAATGGCGGGGACTTGCTCGCTTCCGAAGCCTTCCACGTGACCGGAGAAGGACTCCTGAGTAGGCATCTCTGGCGAAACTGGTAGCACGCCCGACCCAATTCGTAGTTTGGTCTGCTGACCTCGTGGAGTAAAGACAAACTTTTTTGTCCGTATTCCGGGTTTCGGCTTCGAAAATTGAAAAATTCGTGCTATAAAACCAAGTCGTGCGAGCTTGACATTCCCTGAGAACGCATCAGCTGCAGGTGACTCTAGCGGAAAATACTTGATTTCGATCCAAACTCTGGAAATACTGCTGCGGATGTCTGCCTGAGAAAGCCTTCCTCGTTCCGACTCCGAAGTCGCCGGCGGGAGCCTGTCTTCCTGTAAAGGCGATATTCCGCTTTCAACGCTTCAAGGGACGAGAGTACTGGAATCACTCGAGCCGCTACCTTCGACATGACTTGCTCCTCTCACTGTCGTAGGCAAAAGGGTGTCGCTGGGAGGAAATGGAGAGGAGTTTTTTCGTGCGCGACGATTTCGAGTGACCTGGAGGAAGACTCTGAGTAGCCAATCTTACGAGCATGAGAGCCGACCGTCCATTGTAGTTTTAAGGTCTGCTGCCTGTGGAGTAAAGATATAACTTTACTCTGTCCGAATACCAGATCTACACGAGAGCCGGGAAAAGGAAGGACTCAAAATTGCCTCACTACGAAGCAGGCAGCAAGCAGACTTAGTAGCTAGCGCTCTATGGAGTTTTTGAAGAAATTTTTTTGTCTTGTCTTTTTTTTCCTAAGTCAAAGGTCTGCCGGGCTGAAGTGATTGTTCGAATCAAACTGAAGTAAAGCTCCTCTTGGCTGCTGCGCGAAGCGCGGCCGGCTCCACGGGGGGTTTATAGATGTAGGTTGTTGATCGGTAAATCCAAAGAGTAGCACACTGTGGACTTCTTGAAAGGTAATTCGGTACATGACCTGGATCCAGGTAGATTGCCCTAAACTCGAGGTCAGAAGTACAATATCCCTGAAGAGCATCGGACTTAGAAAAAAAATAAAAGACTTATCTTCCTTTCCGGAGCGACAGACTGGCCGACCCGACCGCTTTCCCGACACTGGAATATCTCGCGCGATTTTGCCCGAGAAAGCTACTCTTTCGACTCTAAGTCCGGGCGAGAGGCCTGTCTCTGATCCCCCCCTCAGTCAGTCCTTCCGAGCGTAAGGGACGAGAACTCCGGGAATCCCTCGAACGCCGGCCCGCCGTTGTACAAGCAGCACCTGCCCTCTCAAACAGTGTCTGAGGCTAAGCGGTTTCGCTGGGCGGAAAGGAAGAGGAGTTTTCGCTGCGCGAGATTGTCCACGTGAAAGCTGGATTGGGCGAAAGGCAATTTCTCGGCCCGCGCTCGACTAAAGTGGCGATCTATATGGTCCCCACAGGTAAGAGGTTGCCCATAGGTCCGGGTTTGGATTCCCGAAAATTGGAAAAATTTCGCTAAGTCCAGCGCGGAGTTGATTCCCTGAGAAAACGCATAGCTCAGGGTGACTTGACGGAAAATTCTATTTCGAATCCGACCATTGGAATATTATCTCGCGGGATGTTGCCCGAGAAAGCTCCCTCTTTTGACTCTAAGTCCGGCGGGATGGCTGCTTCCTGGAAGGCATTCGCTTAAAACGAGAAAGGGACAAGTCAAAGAATTTCCTCGAACGCCGCAAGCCTGACAGAGACCTGCCCTCTCACTGTCTTAGGCGTAAGGGTTTCGCCAGGGACGAAAGGAGAGGAGTTTTCGCTGCGCGCAGATATCCGGGAAAACTGGATCGGGAAGCATTGATCTCGGCGCGCGCCTGATCAAAGGGCGATCATATGGCACAGACGGTAGAGGTTTGCCCCCCGGTCGGGGTACTTGGGATTCGAAATTGAAAAAATTTCGCTAAGTCCAGCGTCCTGTTGATTCCCTGAGCGCATAGCTCAGGGTGACCTGGCGGAAAATTCTATTTCGAAGACCAACTTCGAATAATCTCGCGCCGATGTTTGTCCGAGAAGCGTACTCTTCTCGACACACTGAGTCCGGTCGGAGAGGAGAGGAGTTTCGCTGCGCGAGAGACATCCCGTGAAAAGCTGGATTCGAGGCTTTCTCGGCCGCACCGCAGGGCGAGTCATACTGGCAAGCCCCGGAAGAGGGTTTGCCCCTCAGTCCGGGGTTGGGATTCGACAATTGAAAATTTTCGCTGGTCCAGCGTAGCTGTTGGATCTCGCCTGAGAAACGCGACATACGCTCAGAGGATTGGCGGAAAATCTATTATCGATCCAACTTCGAATATTCGCGCGAGTTGCCCGAGAAGCTGCCTCTTTGACTCTAAGCCCGGCGGGGATGTCCTGTTTCCTGGCAAGGCATCCCGCTTTAAAAACGTGAGGGACGAGAGTCAAGAAGCCCTCGAACCCGGAAGCCTTTGACAGAGACCTGCCCCTCTCAACGTCATTAGGCGAAAGGGTTCGCAGGAGGAAAGGAGAGGATTTTCGCTGGGCCGAAGATATAACCGTGAAAAAACCTGGATTTCGGAAGGCATTTCTCCGGCCGAGCTCCACAAGCGGCTATCATCATGGCCCCCAGGTAAGAGATATCCCTCCTCGGTCAAAAGTCCGACTTTGGGAAAATCTCGCGCGTTGTTGCCTAAGAAATCTCCTATTTCGACCCTGAGTCCCGGCGGAAGGAAAGGAGGTTTCGCTGCGCGAGTTTTCCGTAAGAAAGCCGGATTGGGGCAGGGCATTTCATGGCCGCGCTCGCCAACGACACGGGCGATCATAGGGCCGCCCACGGTAAGAGATATTCCCCTCGGATCCGTGTGGTCGAATTCGCAAATTGAATCTCGCGTCAGCGTTCCAGAGTCATTCTGTTGAATCCCGGGGAAAACGCCTGAGACTCATGCGACTTGCGGAATACGATTTTGAGAATATACGAACTCGGAATATCTCGCCGCGCTGTTGCCCCGAGGAAGACTCCTCTTCGACCGACCCGAGTCCCGGCGCGGAAAACGGACGAGGATTTTCGACTGCGCGCGCGAGATACTTCCCCGTAAACTGGATTCGGGAAGCATTTCTACGGCCCGCTCGACAAGGGCGATCATAGGACCGCCCACGGTAAGAGATTTGCCCCCACGGTTCCCGGGTGGGATTTCCGAAAATTGAAAAATTTCGCAAAGTCCAGCGTTGCTGGATTGATTCCTGAGAATTTGCAATGCTCAAGCGGTGAACTTAGCGGAAACAATAACGATTCGAACCGACTTTGGAAAATCTCATCCGCGATGTGCCTCGAGAAAGCTCCTCTTTCGACCCTGATCCCAGCGGAGGAGAGGAGGTTCGCGCGCGATAAGTTTCGTGAAAAACCTGTGCAATTCGGAAGGCATCTCGGCGCTCGACAAGGGCGATCATATGGCTGCCCACGTAAGTGTGATCCCGTCTCAGTCAAAATCCCGACTTTGGAAAAATCCTGCGCGTTGCGTTGCCTGAGTAAAAGAATGCCTCTTCCGCACCCTGAGTCCCGGCGGGAAAGGAAGAGGATGGTTCGCTGCGCGAGAATTTTTTCCGTTGAAAGCCTGGGATCTCGGGAAGAGTTATGTCTCGGCCGCGGCTCCGACAAGGGGCGGAAAAAACCATGGCGCCCAGGGTAAGAGATACCTACCCCTCAGTCCAAAAATCCGCACTTTGAGAATTGCTCAGCGACGTTGTGCCTGAGAAATATCTGACTCTGTCCGACCACTCGAGTCCGGCGGGCGTGAGGAATGAGGTTTCTCAGCTGGCGCGGGATTTCCGTGAAGAGCGGATTGGGGAGGCGTTGTCTCAGGCGCGCTCGACAAGGCTGCGAATCATAGAGCCTTCCCCCCGCCCACGCAAGAAGTGCCCCCACGGTCGCGTGTTTGGGATTCGAAATTGAAAAAATTCGCTACGTCCAGCGTGCTGTTGATTCCTGAGAACGTAGCTCAGGGTGACTTGACGGAAAATTCTAGTCATTCGAAATCCGATTTGGAAAACCCCCGGCGATGTTGCAAGAGAATCTCTCTTTCGACCCCTGAGTCCCACGGCCGGAAGGAAAGGAGTCATTCGCTGCGCGAAGATATTTCCGATGAAAAACCCTGGAGTCGGGAAAGGATTTCTCGGCGCGCTCGACCAAGGCGATCATATGCCGCCCAGGGTAAGTAGATATCCCCCTCAAAGATCCAGAGATCCGAGCTTTGAATCTCGCGCGTGTTATGCCCTGGAAATCTTTCCCTTCCGACCCGAGTCCCGGCGGGAAGGAAAGGAAGGTTTTCGCTGCGCGAGATTTCACACGTGAAGAGCCGGATTGGGTGAGGGGCATTTCTACCGGCCGGCGCTCGACAAGGGCGATCATAAAGCCGCCCACGGCAAGAGGTTTCCCCCCACGGTCCGGGTTTGCGATTCGAAATTGAAAAATTTCGCTCAGTCCCAGCTTGCTGTTGATTCCCTGAGATTTGGTCAAATAGCTCCAGGGTGAAACTTAGCGTGAAAATACGACTTTCGAAAACATCCCGACTTTTGGCGAAAATCTCCCCGACGATGCAAATGAGAAATCTCGCTCTTTCGACCTGAGTCCCGGCGGGAAGGAAAGGAGGTTTCGCTGCGCGAGATTCTTCCCGTGAAAAACCTTGGAGTGCGGGAAAAGCTTTCTCGGCCGGCTCGACAAGGGCGGATCATATGGCCGCCCAGCGGTAGCAGAGATTCCCCTCAGTCCAAGAGAATCCGACTTTCGGAAAGCTCGCGCGTTGTTGCTGAGAAATCTCCTCTCCGGACCCTGAGTCCCGGCGGGACGGAAAGGAGGAGAGGTTTCGCTGCGCGAGATGTTCCGTGAAAAGCCCGGAATGGGGAGGGCATTTCTCGGCCGTCGCGACAAGTGGCGACAAGAGCCGCCCACGGCCAAAGAGGTTTTTTTTCGGCCCCCCACCGGCCGGGTTTAGGGATTCCCGAAATTGAAAAATTCGACATCAGCGTAGCTGTGTTGATGCTCCTGAGAATTTGCATAGTCAGGGTGACTTAGCGGAAAATACAATTTCGAATCCGCCTTTGGAAAATCTCCCGCGATGTTGCAAGAAAAATCTCCTCTTTCGACCCTGAGTCCGGCGGGAAAGGAAAGGAGGGTCGCTGCGCGTGATTTCCGTGAAAACCTGGATCGGGAAGGCATTTCTCGCCTGCGCTCGCACACAAGGGCGATCACATGGCCGCCCAGGGTAAGAGATATCCCCCCATCAGTCCAAAATTCCGACTTTGGAAGAATCTCGCGCGTTGTTGCCATGAGAAATCTTTCCCTCACCTCTGGTCCGACCTGAGTCCCGCGCCGGGAAGGAAGGAGGTGCGCTGCGCGAGATTGTCCCCGTGTAAAGACCGGAATGGGGAGGCTCATCGGCCTGCGCTCCGACAAGGCGATCAGAGAGCGCCCCACGGCAAGCAAGTTTCGCCCCCCACGGTCCGGGTTCTGGGATTCGAAATTGAAAAAATCCGCTAAGTCCAGCGTGCTGTTGATTCCCTGAAAAACGCATAGCTCAGGGTGACTTAGCGGAA
>JABUQX010095123.1:0-2500 GCA_015478945.1 Trachelipus rathkii
TCTCCCTTCATTCTGCTAACCCAAACAAACCGCTACAGCTCAACCCCATTACATCTCAAATACTTCCGAACTATTTCCATGACCTTTGGCATCAACCTCCCCACGTTTCAAACCATACAACACCGTCTCGGTACACAAAATTACTTTTTTTTCAAACATATCTTTATCATACTTTACTTTCTGTGATAAATCCCCCTCTTTCCATAATTCCCTAACTTTCTGTGATAAATCTCCCCCTTTCCATAATTCTCTCAAACCACTCAAAGCTCTCATTCCTTCTCCCTACTCTGTATGTTCATATCTCCTCCTCACCCTCCCCCCTTTCCCAAATCCATCCCTATATAAAATATCTAAAAAAAATCTTTACTTTTTTCCTCCAATACTACCCCCCCTACTCGAACCCTCTAACCCTCTCCCCTCTTCCTCTTTCCTTCCTCCTCCTCAAACACTAACATTTTACTCTTACCTGGATTTATTTGTCAAATGCCCCATTTTTGTCCACACATTCTTTTCAAACTCCCTCACCAAATACCTCAGCTCTTCCGCGTTCTTCGCCACGTAGGGGAAGGGCGAGTATCCGGCTCCGCAAACAGCAGATAATCATTGTTCACTTCCCTTCTATCCATTCCCATTCATCAATTTTTTTCCACCCCCCCTCCCCCTCCCTCCACCATTTATCCGGATCATTCTGCAAAACACTTTCTTCCACTAAACCAAATAAATCAGCCCGGTTTTTGGGGACATTACACACCCCTCCTCAATCCTCTCACACCCCAAACAACTCACTCCCCCCATCTAACATCTCACACCATTCTACTATTCCTGTAAAAGGCCCTAATACCTTACCTAATTTACCCCCACTCCATTTTCCTCCAACACCTCCACAATACCCCCCTCTTCACTCTATCATTTGCTTTCTCTAAATCTAAAAAACACCATACACTTTCCCTTTCCTCTCTATATTTTTCTCCACAAGCATCTTTTTAGTTTTGTAAACATGTCCCACACACCCTCTTCTCTCCCTAAATCCTCCTTGTTCCTCCCCCATTCTCCCCTCCGTAAACCTCTCACTCTCTCCAATTCAGTATTCCCCATTGACACTTTCCCTACCACACTTTTAAAAGAACATTTCTGTGATACCTCTATAATTCCCACATTCCATCCTAGCCCCTTTCCCCTTATACAGGGGAACCAAACCCAAACAATTCCTTCTTCCTGCCCAATCTCCTGTGGGTACCTCACCACTCCTCCAACATAATAAATATTTAACCTATTACAGCCATTTTCCCCACCCCTTACCTCCTTCTTCGTCTGGCAACCCCCATTTCCATTTCTTTCTCACCCATCCATCCAGCAGACCTGCGCAGTCGGACTTCCCTTTTTCTTTTTTTTTTTTTTTTTTTCCTTTATTCAAGGCTCTAATAATAATTCCCTCCATTTGTATTTCATCCCTCCCCCTCCCTTCCCACTTCACTCCCCATCCTCACCTCTTGCAAATCTTCCTCCCTTCCCCCACCCACTTCATTCAATAATCCACTAAATAAAATACTCCCCCCACCTCTTCCTCACCCTATCATCTCCTCCTATCCACTCCCCATCTCTTTTTAATAAGTACTGAGACACCCCCTCCTTTTCTTTCTTCCTTTTTTTATTTACTTTCTTTCCAGAAACAATTGCTCCGTTCTAAAATTTTCCGTCACTTTTCTGATACACCATTCATCTTTTGCTTTTCTTCTTTCGCCCTCTCCACCCGCCCCTCTTTGCTTCCACTTAACCCCTTCTATATTCCTCCGCAGCTTCCTCTCTCTACTTCCCAACCATTTCACATAAGCCTCTTTTTTCCTTTTCACACCTCCTTCACCTCCTCCCTCCACCATTCACTCCCTTTTCTTCTGCTTGCACCCACCCTCTTTACTCCACATACCCTTTACTAGCCCGTTCACATAACTGCTCCTTTAATTCTCATCCACTCCCCCTCCACCTCCCCAATTCCCGTCCCTCTCTAACGTGCTCTTCCCACCTTATCACTCCATACCGTCTTCCCTAAATCCTCTCTACACACGTGTCTCTCCAATTTTCCACCTTTTATCGATTCTACTCTTCCTCTTTTCTCGCCTTTCCCTAACATCACCTCTTCTCCCACCCTTATCCTAGCAACCCCCAAATAGTGATCCGATATCCCCCTACATGATCCGATATCCCCCTCCCCGCCCTTCTAAATACATTTACATCTAATAATCTGCCTCTATCCTTCCCATTTACACACACATAATCTAGTACCGCCCTCCCCCCCGTTATCTTACTCTTTCCATTTATACTTATGATTTTCACTTTTTTTGAACCAAGTTATTCCCCACTATCATTCTTCTTTCAACACACAACTCTAACAGACTTACTCCATTACATTCCTCTTCCCCTTACCCCAAATGGTACCCGTATTATTCTTCCCAGCCCCCTCCCTTCCCATCTCCTTGCATTCCAAATTCTCCCAATAGACAAA
>JABUQX010095124.1:22500-30000 GCA_015478945.1 Trachelipus rathkii
ACCCATTAGAAGCCAGTGTTTCAGTCATAGTCTCACTAGAGCTATACTCAAAGCGGAATCCATTTATTACAAATAACTACTGTTCAATAGACAGAAGCAAGTACCCAATATATATCCGTTAAAGTTGGCTAAATTAACAAGTGTAATTTAACCTACAGTGATATGTGTAATCAAGATTGAGATCACTCTAGCTGTTTTAATCAAATTCTTGTGATTAAATAATTTCAAAAAAAGATTTAAAAGTTAAGTTCTTAATAACAAAAAAATATTATCTAAATAATATTTACAATGCTTATATAAAATAAAAATAACATAAGAAATTAAAATAATTATTACTTTACGAAAAATAAAGGAGTAACTAAATCATTTCTAATGTTGCACTTTATTTGCATAATAATAAAGTATGAAAGAATTGTCAAATAACAGTAATCATAAAATTTTATTATCTTTTTAAACGTTTTTAATAAAATAATGTCCTAATAAATAATTAAAATAACCAGCAAATTTATTGTTTAAAGTTAATGCGAAAAACTAAATAATTAACACAAATAACTAATAAATAAAAAAAAAATAAAAAAAACAATTCAAAATGCAAGAAAATGTAATGAAATGAATAATAGAATGTTTCACCTTTATGTGTTTATAAGGATAACAGAGAAAATAAACGATGACCACCAATAATTAAAAGAAAGTAGCCTGACTATGCAATATTCACAAGTATAAATTTCTTATATAATAATAATCATTATTAAATAATTAATTGCATGTGAAGAATTAAATAAAGCTTAATAAGCAATATTTCTGAGTTTTCGTAATATTAAAAAAAAGTGTAGGTGTAAATCTTCAAATGGAGAACTAAAACAAGCGATAATTTTTGAGTTCATAAAATTTGAGATATCGATTTAAAGAGTAAATTAATGTTAAACGTAATAAATTAATATTTTTATAGAAATAATCTATTAAAAACAAATAAAATAATTAATAAAATACTCAGTGATATTAAATATAATATCCAGAAAAGGAATAACATTAAATACTACAGTTAACCATAAAATAAGTTTAAGAATAAAGAAAAATTATTAAATCTATGACTTCGTAATTAAGTAGACTAAATTTGAAGTGGAAAAAGAAACGAAACCAGTTTTAAACGAACTTATGGAACGTTTCCAAATAATAAAAGTTATTAAATTTAATATTTAAATATATATAAAAGTAGGTTAAATCAAAAATGTAATTGAATTTAGTTGGAATAGGAGAAATAAGGGCAAAATTATAGTAGAAAAGCAAAATGTTTCAAAGGGAGACTCTCATAATCTATTTCCTCTGAAATATTTTAAACAATCGACATCTAAATATATATATATATATATATATATATATATATATATATATATATATAACTATATATATATATATATATATATATATATATATATATATATATATATATATATATATATATATATATATATTTATATATATATATATATATATATATATATATATATATATATATATATATATATATATATATATATATATATATATATATATATATATATATATATATATATATATATATATATACTATATATATATATATATATATATATATATACTACTATATATATATATGAATTGGGACTTAACCCCCTTCCGAAACTATGTAAATAAACTCTATTCAACATGACCAACCGAGTGTTCCGGTTTAGCTGGTAGCTATCCTCAAGCATAGCTGCCGTCTTGTTCGTCCTTTCGCTTTTCACATTATTATAGGGTATTTCTAGCGTATACAGTCTTCGATTGAAATTCATCGCTTAACATGTTACAATGAGCCCTCCCATAGCACCACTTCCCACGTTTCTCTTAGATTTATAAGTACGTTCCCGAACAATCGGTACAACTCTAAAATGACTAAACATAAACCTGCGTCAGAGATGCCTTAAGTGGCGGCATCAGCAAAATAACTCATCAATTCAGGCACATCATCACTTGGGAGGTAGAACGTTTGTGATTGGGTTGGATATTAGATTGTTGCAGAAATTAGTGAAAGATGCATCCGCAATCATCTTTTCATTCAAAATTTCTACCACAATCTAATATCCATTTGATAAACATCACACTCTCTTCATCTACTCAATCTGTTCCTATTGATAGAGAGCTCAGGTGATTGAGCTTTCGATAAATCGCCCACTATTCGCGCTCTTATTGTGTTTCTGTTCAATTTTTATCAAGGTTAGCTGTTGCGCATATGTATTCAGCGATGTTGTTTATTGTGTTTCCGAATATAGTATTATATTGTTCCCACTTGCCAATTTAAAATTACCATTTAATTTCGACTATTTAAATACAAAATGGAACATATTCTATTATCTAAGTTTTTAAATTCATTATTCTTGGTGATTCACAATGACCAATGGTTTTCCCCTATACCCTATGGCTTTCTCAATATACAGGTGAGTGAACTCGACTACTTATTTCCTGAATTAAAATATCCTTAAACTTTTTTTTACCCTACCTATATATCCTTGATGCATGTTTATAAGGATGTTTCTCCTCCATCTGCGTATTCTATTATCTAATCGTCCTCCTTATTCTAATAAAATCTTTCCACATAAGAGATCCTCCGTTCATCTTCTCATCCTATGTATCCTGTTGTCTTTAGGATTTCACTGGAAAGAGACGCTGGCCTACCGGGGAGGAAACAAACGTGTTCGTCACTTCGGTGCTGCTAACTGTCCGGACTAGTGGTCTCACTGCTTTGATTTCTTTTAAATGATTTTTCTTCGTTAGGACTGGTCTCGGAGAGATGATTTTCTTTAACAATACCTTTTTCCTTCAATTTAATATAACTCATCTTTAAGCTATTGCCTGCACTCGTGCTTAAACTCCAGAGATTCAACCTTTCTTCAAAATGTACCGTTGTCTTCAAACTAAGAGGAATTCACCTACTATTTATACTTCATCCGAAATTCCGATAAATTTATTTATAATATTTTCAGATGGCATAACCAGCGTTTTACCTTCTCTTAAGATAAAAAAAAAATTCAGAAAAAACCTTCTTTGCTCCTAATTCCACTTTTTACGGATCGGTAGCCGTTTCTCATTCTTCATCCCCTCCTAGCTCATTTCAGTGTACTTATATTTATTCAAAAATGTTATTTCTCTCTGTCTTGTCTCTCTGTGTCTCTCTGAGATTATTACTATGAAAGAGTACAATCCTGATTATATTCCTTCTCTTGTTCTCAAGATCTGCATTACCTCAGTAATTTTTTTCGTTTCTAACCATAAATTTCAACCTTTCTCTCATTTCCCTCCTGCTATTTGTATTTGATCAATAAACCTGTCTTAAAGAAAGAAATCTACTATCTGCTCTATAGTATCTTCTTATCACCATTTTCTTACTTTTCAGATATATCCTTAATGAAGAATTTGGAAACTTCTTAAACCTTTCATTCTTACCTCAGATCCACCAGTATGGATTCTGTAAGGAAGACTCTACTTGTGATCTTCTTTTACACTTCACATTAACATTTGATTTTCTCCTCTTTGGTATTTCGGTGAATCTTTTACTGTGATGCTAGGCATATCAAATTATTCAATAGAGTGTGTAGAGAAAGCTCTGATTTCTAAATTTCCATATTTCGGTATTTATCCATCCCTCTGCAAAGTTCTTTCTGACTTCCTTTCCAGTAATTTTACAGCAGTTGTTGTAGGTGGCAATTATTTTTTAGATCTAGAAATAGTGGTACTCCTATGTGTTCTTTTCTATCCTGTCTATCACTTCATTTCCTACCCATTCTTGTGACTGACAACTCTACCTTTTCATCAACCCTTACAATTTGAAAGAAGATCCAATGAATGATAAAAAGTTAATTCTTAGATACTTTCAGTGCCACTAAAGTTCAATTCCTTCATCTGAACTTAAATCTTTTCTTATCAATCTTTGTGTTCCTTTGTTTCGTGATCTCCCTTGAACTAATATTATCTCTCTCTAAACAAGTTTCTGCATTAGGGCGTTGTTCCCTCTTGCATGGAATATACATCAGATATTTTTTCTGGTTCCTCACATACTGCACTCTATGATAAGATAAAGTTTTGGGTATTTTGTCTTGTCCATTTTTCTGCTCTCTATAGCTGTCTCTAGTTCTATCTAGCTGTCGATCTGCCGCATCACTCTCCTTAAGCTATCACTTTTATCTTCTTTTATGAACTCTTTTGTACATTACCAGCTCCTTTAGGAAGAGCATATGCGAATGTCAAGTTATGCAGACTCATCCTTTTTATCTATAATTCTCAAAAAAATATCCCCAATCTTATATGTATTTCTCTGGAAAAGTCTTTAAAATTCTCTTTTTCCGAACTTTCTTTAAGTTGCATAATTTCATATACATTGTACCTGGATGTGTCATAAAAGAAAATATGAGGGTTAGGTTAGACATTAAACATAGGGAGGGTTTCATTGAAATAAAAAAAATCTATTTTAGTCCGATGCCCAATTGCTATTACAAATTTCGTCAGTAAAACAATTAAATATACTTCTGCTGAATATGCTTAAGTAAGAATTGGTAAATATTTTAAGTCTCAATCTCGAGGTAACTAATAAAAAAAATTACGGGATAGAAAAATTTTGAAAATTATGGAAAAATACATAAAAAAAAATATAATAAAAGATTTTGAGTTTCATGAAACGAAAACATTATTGGCTTACCAGTGGACTTTCCTTGATCTGGTACGGTGTTTTCGGTCTTTCGGCTTCTATAAAGCTTATCCTCGTAATCAGAACTTTCAGTGATTACAGTTGAGTCTGATATATATATATATATATATATATATATATATATATATATATATATATATATATATATATATATATATATATATATATTTATAATAATAATGTATATAATAATAATATATAATATATAATATGTAATATATAATAATAATAATATATACATATATTTGTAATAATAATATATATATATAATAATATATAATATATATATATAATAATAATAATAATAACAATATATATAATAATATAATAATGTAATATAATTATATATATGTATAATAATAATAATATATATAATAACTCTTTATGTATATAACAATGTTAATAACTTAATAATATATAATAATATAATATATATAAATAATAATATGTAATAATAATATAATAATATATAAACAATATATAATAATATATATTAATATATATATATATATAAAATATATGTAATAATAAAATACTAATAATAATAATATAATAATAATAATATAATATGTATATAATAATAATAATAATACCTTGTAATAATAATAATATATAAGTAATAATATAATAATATTATATATATATATAATATAATATATATATATATATATATATATATATATATATATATATAACATATATATATATATATATATACTATATATATATATATATATATATATATATATTATATATATATATATATATATATATATATATATATATATATATATATATATATATATATATATATTTAAATATATAAATAAATATATATATATATATATATATATATAATAATATATATATAATATAATAATAATATATATATATATATATATATATATATATATATATCTTATATATATATGCTACTCGTCAAAATTAACGCACCACTGGCTCATATGACGCTCACTGGAACGGGAAGCCTAACTTCCGTGACCCCACACCAACACAGACGACAGCATAAGTGTAACTATGTAACCACCCAGCAATTCGCTGCCGTATTTGGGCGTCACCGCGATAAATTTAGGAAAACATAAACCAGTAACTTGACTTGGGAGAGGGGGTAGGATATGTCCGGTGGTATAATCGAGCGAAGTGTTCATTCACGTACGAAGCGCCGATAAACATGGAGGATAGTGCGCCAACTGTCAAAAGATCAATGCGTGCACATGACAGCTCTCACTCCGAAGGACACGGGTACCGGGCGCTTGGTCGATGGTTCGGTGTAGCGCACATAACGATTGCAGGGGTCGTCCAATGGTAGCAGGAAACCCTGACGCATGATTGCCGGCGAGGACAAGAGTAGGCCTAGGGATACGACACCCACGTGGAAGACCTATTTGCCATGCGTGCATTACGAGCGCCGCACAACGGTACGGCATCTGAAGATACAGCTGGCGGAGGTACAGGGCACCAGGGTGAGTGATGACGAAGCCTTCCGGAACATAATTACCGGCCCCGGATGCCTGCCATAGGTCCACTGCACACCACAGCTCATCGAAGAGGGCGACTGACATCCGCCCCAGAGCACATCCACTGGACGGTTGACGTTGGGCAAAGGTGCTCTTTACGGATGAGTCGAGAGTGTCTCTGTACACCTCGGACAGGCGTGCTGGAGTATACCGACGACCGACGGAGAGGAGTTCGCGCAATGCAATGTGCTGCAAGTGCCGCCGTCGTTTGGAGGTGGGTCGGTTATGATCTGAGGAGGTATCTCTTTATCATTGCCTGCGGAGTTGCACATCTTCGATGGAGGCACTCTTAAAGCCGTAAGGTATATCACAGACATCCTCGAGCTATACGTCATGCCATATGCCCCTATATCGGTGAGCCTTTCATCCTAATGCATATCAAGACCACACAAGGCCCAATGTGTGAACGACTATCTTAGGACAGTCAGAATTACGGTGTTGGGTGGCCACCATATAGTCTGGACCTCAGCTGATCAGACATTTGTGGGATATCCTGATCACGTCAGATGACTGCTGCAACCCCATCCTCGGACCCTCCAGGACTTCGACAGACACAACACGACGTATGGGATCAAATCTCTGAACAGGACATTCGCCCATTCATCTAGAGCATGCCAGAACGGTGTCAGGCAGTCATCCGTGCCAGAGGGGGTCATAATACACGGTATTAAGACAGACCCAACACCCCCGCGGCCGTCGCCGGTACGTACCAACGTGTGTGTTTGCAGCGCCGAACCTCTGAACCCTACCGCGAGACCCTTTACCTGCATCTTGGCCTCACACTCTATCAAATTACGGTTCTGGGGAGGAATCCACCATGTTTTGTCAATGTCAATAAAGTGTCTACGCATTTTCAACCTTTTCTAACCTACCTCCGCCACGTGACAGCATTGGACGTTAGTTTTGGAGAACCAGTATATAATATAATAATATGTAATATTAATAATAATATATATATATATATAACCTAATAATATATATATAATAATAATAATAATATAATAATAATAATAATATATAATATATACAGTATATATATATATATAATATATATATATATATATATATATATAATATATATATATATATATATATATATATATAATAATAATATATATATATAATAATAATAATATTAATAATATATATAATAATATATATATAATAATAATATATATACGATTATAATAATATATATATATATATATATATATATATATATGTATATCTTATATCTACTAT
>JABUQX010095124.1:35000-45000 GCA_015478945.1 Trachelipus rathkii
AAAATTATAATATAAAAAAGATTTTTTTCCGGTTTGTTAAACCTGGAGAAGTTGTGGTATAATAGCATGGAAACAGAGACGAGAGATATGATATTGGATGTCGAAATATTTTAGGAAAACCTCTTATAGAACTTTTCTGTTTGAAAAGTTTTATAATTGCTGGAATTTAAGCAACGGTTAAAGAAAACGTTTTGGCATACATAATAAATTTATAATTTTGTTTTTTTTGTAAGTCAAAATCTCTGAAGGGAACTTTTATACAATTAAGTATATGTATATACATCAAATATATGTATAACCACCAAATAGGCTACACCCTCTACTATATATATATAGGAGAAAGTCTAGTTATTGACCTTTTGAACGGTACTCGTTAGCCCCAAAAAATAGTACAGGTTATCTTTATGGACCATAAATAGGCTTTCTATTATAGGGATTTGATGATTCAAAAATATAAAGGACCTGTTACGTTTTACGACTCCATAGCAGTTTTTATTTTTTTATTTTTTTAGCAAAGGAATACCCCAAGGGTAAACCACCAAAGGAATGGCAGGAGTCCAGGGTGCTCTCACGGCCTTCCCGGGGAACGACAGGGTAGGACCATTCCCCCTCCCGGGGAGGGTCTCCGGAACCCGCTTTGGGTATTGGGTGTCGCGGGGTTCCTCCTCCACGGGAGACAAATGTCCCCCTTTCTGCTCCCCAATCGGCTCGAGCCTATTTTGCCGTGTACCTTAACAAATAATATATATATATATATATATATATATATACTATATATATATATATATATATATATGCTATACAGCAAATAGCATCTATAAAAAATCTATTACGGCAGGTCCATCGGCTCAAAACTATAATAGCGGGCGATCGAAAAGAATGTTTTTGATATCTATTTAACAATTTATAATTAGCAACTTAAAGCAAATCAAACAATTTTTTCTTAAACTTAATTTAATAGAGACTTTTTTTTTTTTATTTAACACTTTCATGTGTAATACGCAAATAATATATCATTTTCATTTAAAAAACTGCATTTTCGAGACAAATGAAGCACACCCTTCCCCGTGGAGTTTCAAGTTAACACTGGAACCGAGTATATTGAAAAAGTCGGCAAAATTTTCCTAAAATATTCCTCCGCTGAGTGAAGTCATACAAAGAGTGGGTTAGTATTTTTAATTATAACTTAAAAATATATTTCCCTACGGTTTTTACATTCTGTTTTGAATTTCCTTTTCATTTTATAATAAAATTTAAATTAAAGTTTAAATTTAAGATCAAAAGGTCAATAACTAGACTTTGTGTAGCAATATATATATATATATAGCAACCAATATAATAATATAACTGCTATTCTTCTCTTCTTTGCTCATATATATATATATATATATATAACATACCATATATATAGTAACAATATAACTATATATAGCTGCTATATATATATATATATATATACTATATATATATATAAGAAACATATAATATATATAACTATATATATAGCAACATATATAATAACCATATCTTAACCTTGCTATATGTATACGCTGTATATATATATGTATTTTTTGTAGTCTAAATCTCTGAAGGGAACTTTTATACAATTAGGTATATGTATAACCACCAAATAGGCTACACATGTGTGTATATTAAAATGCTGCTGCAACTCATAATCTTGAGACGATAAATTTGTTTTGGCTCTTATATTTTAGGGATGAACTGTAATTAAATTGTCGAAGATGTTTTTAAAAACTGAACATTTTGATGTGAAAATGTTCTATTTTGGAAATTAAAGCTATTTTACATGTGCTCCAGCTACTCTTAACGATTTCTATAGCTGTATGTAAGTATTTCAATTAGATGTACAAAATTTATATGTATATAAATATATATATATATATATATATATATATATATATATATATATATATAACAACAACTCATATATATATATATGTATACATATATATATATATATATATATAATAATATATAATAACATAATATATATGTATATATAATTTATATATATATATATATATATATATATATATAACAATAACAACTATATGCTATATGTATATATATATATATGCTTAACTTAACATATATATATATATATATACATAATATATATATGCTATATGAAATATATATATATATGTAATAATAATAATATACATATATATATATATAATAACATATATAACATTTATATATATGTAATATATCTCAATATATATATATATAATAATAATAATATAATATATATATATGTAATAACTCTTTCTAACTATATATAAACTATATATATATATATATATATATATATATATAATATATATAATAATAATAATATAATAATAATATATATATATATATATATATATATATATATAGTTAAAAGGATTTATAAATTACTGTGAAGACAGACTGTGAAGGATGATATTTACCTCCAAGTGAAGTGAACCAAAATATGAAAAAAAAGAAGAGTTAAAATAACTGATTGCAAAAAGATAAACTACAGAGGTAATCTATTTTTGGGGTTGGGCATAGATAGAGGGCTTGCAAATACAGAAAAGATTAAATAAAATTAATAAAGGAAAAAAGAAGGGACTTTAAAACAAATATAAAGCCGAAGAAACATCAAGCAACATAAAGATGCTACTGAAGAAGACAAATAAACTGCAGTTGATTCTACTTCAAAAGTTGAGCGTCCTTTTCTAAATTCAAACTAAATAATAATAATAATAATAATAATAATAATAATAATAATAATAATAATAATAATAATAATAATAATAATAATAATAATAATAATAATAATAATAATAATAATAATAATAATAATAATAATAATAATAATAATAATAATAATAATAATAATAATAATAATAAAAATAATAATAATAATAATAATAATAATAATAATAATAATAATAATAATAATAATAATAATAATAATAATAATAATAATAATAATAATAATAATAATTATAATCATTACAGGAACGCATAAAAATAATAATAATAATAAAAATAATAATAATCATAATAATAGTAATAATAGTAATAATAATAATAATAATAATAATAATAATAATAATAATAATAATAATAATAATAATAATAATAATAATAATAATAATAATAATAATAATAATAATAATAATAATAATAATAATAATAATATAATCATTACAGGAGCCAGAGAGAGAGGGTGATGATGGGATAGGAGGGGGAAGAAATGTAAATGGGGTTTGTGGAAATGGGAGAGGGCCACATGTATGAAAACAATACCCTTTGGTAAGAAAATAATGATCAACTATCCTGGGCGCGAATTGCCAATCCGATCACCTCGGCCACTCCAGTTGATGCAGTTTAACTCATGTTCGACAAAAATGGCTTGGAACTACTAAAACAATAAAAACATTTATAATACAAGAAATTTACTCACCTCTAGGTCTTCATTAATAAATATCGGCAACAATCCTTTTTTGTTTCTTGTTCTGTTTCTATTAGCAATTGGAAACAAAAGGCTTTCATTGTTTTGGTAAAACGTTTTAATGATAAATTTAATTCCAATGTCTTTTGAAGGGTTTGAATTCCAGAAAAGAGAATTGCATATTTTGTTAATTAGACACCTTCGAGTAAAAGGATCATCTACATATCCTATATATATATATATATATATAATATATATATATATATATATATATATATATATATTTTCCAGTCAACCAACAATAATATATATAATTAATAACCCTTTATATATATAAATAATAATATAATAATAATAATATATAACATATATAACTTAATAATATATATATAACTTATAAATAAAAAAATAATAATACATATACTATATATATATATAATATATATATATATATATATATATATATAGATTACATATTTATTTATATATATATATAATATATATATATATCTTTATATCTTCTTCTTACTAACTATGCTATATATAATATATATATATATTTATTTATTTATATATAAACTCAATTAAAAAATAAAAATAAATATTCACATTTTGTTGCAGAGACAAATTCATCATGACAGTACTTAAGTTAAGCTTCACAACGAGTAACTAAGTATTTAAGGTCAAGATTGAACCATACAAATAAAATATTTGAGAATTCCGTAATGAATATTATGAGGTTTCTCAACAAAGTCTTAATTAACTCGTGCGAATTTCCAAAAATGAATGTATGGGAGGTTCCCAACAAAGTTGAAATGAATAGGTGAGAGGCTTCCAGCAAAGTTGTAATCCTATAATGTCCTACTCCGACTTCCAACTCTGACTCTGAAAACGAATCCGAATCCGACTCCTACTCCCAAATTAAAAATTTCATATTTCCAACTTTTGATCACAAACACACGTTTTTATCGTATTATAGTTTGGAAAATATATTATTGTGGAAATGGTAATTCACTCCTTTTATACTCGTAAAATAAATCAACCGCTTAATTAATAAAAGCAAGTAAAAATATTCGTATTTTAACATTATTAATGAAAGCCTCTACCAACATTTTAAAAATAATTTTAATAAAATGCATTTCATATTTCTATTTGCATCTTTATTCAAAATAAATATTAAATGTAATTAAAAAATATTACTATATTAATATATACTTCAGTTCCTTTAGAAAGTATTTTCAGTCATATGAAAATAAAGTAAAATGTCTGATTAAAGAGTAGTAGTAACAAACAACATGAAATTTAGTATGCAAAATTTTATATATATATATATATATATATATATATATATATATTAACAATATAATATATATAATAATAATAATAATAATAATAATAATAATAATAATAATAATAATAATAATAAATAATAATAATAATAATAATAATTATATATATATAACTACGCTATATATATATATATAATATATCATATAATATAACTATATATATATATGATTTTAATTTATGTTCGTACTAATGCTAAGATTGCGCGAGCAGAATTTTAGCATAAGTCGAAATGAGATAATATATAAGTGAGATACTCTTCAGTCAGATAAAATTAACAACAAGAATCAAGAAGAAATAAATTCACTCAGGATACTCTCTCAGAAATCACTCCGGCAAGAGGTAAATTTCAAGGAAAGGGCTGCGACTCTGATTTTCGATCACAAATTTTCGCTAAAACGAAGAGTCGGAGGCAAGGGTGGAAAACGCGCTGGAAAGGGCTGTGACTACCAATTCGCCTACGAAGAGAGTATCTCAACAGAAGGGACTTTTGTTACTTTACTTTCATTGAATATCTTTACTACTTATGTTGAATAAAAACATCATTTCAAATATGGATTTCTAAATTACCATCTCTTATATAGGGTACTCACAAAGAAGAACCAATTTAGCTTAAGTACTGCCTATATAATTGGTGGTTCTGGAGAAGAACACCAGAACTTCGATCACGCCTTCTGATAACCAAAGAAAACGAACAAAAAATGAAGAAAAAAACTACAATAACCCAATTCCCAAATCAGACACCCGGAGAAAATGACTCAAGCAAACGAACATTATCGATACTGAAGGACCAATTTTCATTTCTAATTTTTGGATTATGGTCATCTTTTCACAACTCACAGTTCGAAGATTCATTGTCAGACATAGCAAACTTCCTTTTGCGGTATGGATTTCTTTCATCATTCAAGTTTGAATTATGGGCAGAAACTCATGGTGTTACTACGAACTCTAATTCATTTTCGAATTCTAAAATGGTTCCTGTGACCGCTCCTTTATGTATGAAGAAATTTTACAAATAAAGGACCTAAATTTCAAGCAGCTTCGCCTCTACATATGTAACTTCCTTACGGTATGGATTTCTTTCATCATTTTAGGGTTTGGATTATGGGCAGAATTCATTTTTGGATCCACTATGAACTTTGATTCCTTTTTCGAATTCTAAATGCTTCTGTGACCGCTCCCTTTTATGTGTGAAAGAATTTTTCAAATAAAGGACCTAAATTTCAAGCAACTACGCCTCTACATATGCCAAGCAATGTTTCTCTCGTAACTACAGCTTTGAAAACTATTTACGTGCGCATGGATCAAATGAATACATTAGAAACGCCATATACTGGACGGACCTTTCCTTGAATGCAACGGTTTGATCGATGTGGCCTATTTATCTTGTGAAAACTCAATTGTTTCATATCAAAAATTATGTATGAACATTTTTGTATTATTTTTATGCATTTATATGTTTGTATGTTTGTTTATATCTAACGGATATAACCAATATGCTTGTGTTTGAATGCACCTTTATTTTCTGTATATATAACATTATTGAATTTTTATGTATTCAAAATATTTATATATGTTTACATCTTCGGATGTAACCAGTTATGAATATATTTGAATATACTATTACACTTCAAATGTTTGTATGTATACTTACTTATGTCTTTGGACTTAATTGCATGCTTGCATTTGAAAGTACTTTAACTTTATGTATTGTAGTTATTATTTCTTGTATAATTGTTATAACATACTTTCTTGTTTAGCGCAGGAAGTAATGTAACACTCCATTATAACTTTGTAAAAATTTTTAATTTATGTTCATTACTTATGCAAAGATTTGCGCGAGCAAAAATTTTAGCATAAGTCCGAGAAAAAGCATAATATATAAACCCGTCCAGTTGAGATACTCATCAGTCAGATAAAGACAACAAGAATCAGAAGAAATAAATTCCCTCAAGATACTCTCTCCAGAAATCCTCCGGGCAAGAAGTAAATTTCAAGGAAAGGGCTGCAACTCTGATTTTCGATCACGAATTTTCGCTAAAACGAAGAATCAGATCGGAGGCAAGGGTGGAAAACGCTGGAAGGGCTGTGACTACCAATTCGCCTACGAAGAGAGAGTATCTCCACAGAAGGGACTTTTTACTTTTATTGAATATCTTTATTACTTATGTTGAATAAAACATCATTTCAAATATGGATTTCCAAATTACATAAATAAATATATTTATATGGGGTGCTTGCTCATAAAAGAAACCACCAATCTAGCAAGAACATATAGCCTATATAATATATAGCCTATAGCAACAACCTTATATATGCTATATATATATATAACTATATATATAACTATATATACTTAACCATATATATATATGCTCTATATATATATACATATATATGCCCTCTAACTCTTATATATATATATATATATACACACACACATATATATAACTACCATATATATAACAACCATAATCCTATATATAAACATATAATATATATATGTGTAACATATACTCTTGCTAACATATATATATATATATATATATATCATATATATATATACATATGCTCATAACCTCTTACTCTTCTTTACTCTTTATGCTTATATACACTATATATATATATATATATATATATATATATATATATATTGTTGCATATTCACACTCTTCTTACAGACAACACCTTACAGACACTTTCTTTCCTTATATTCCTGTGTGTAGGGGAGAAAAAATTCACACAGCCTACGCTCTGTGTGTCGTACAAGGCGACTAAATGGACAGTGGTATTTGGGTTAGCTAGCCACTAACTCCTTATCTCTTGCAAGGAATGCTAATGCATGCCTTGGATTAGGTCGTGATCTCCGTAAGCAACCTTTCATATTTAGGAGACAATGTACGAAGCGTATGGGCACATGGAGTGTCAGAGAAATAAATGATGAGGAGAAAAGGAGAGAGTTGATGGATATATTTTGAAAAGGTAAATTTGATTTGCTCGCTGTGACTAAAACAAAGATGAAAGTAAGCGGTGAAGATGAGTGGTGTGGTGGTAAAGGTGTGTGTGTTGGAGTGGAAAGGAATGAAAGGAGGGAGAGAAGGAGTTGTCATTCTGATGAGTGACCTGTGGCACAGAGCTATAGTGGATTTTGCTTGCTTGAGTACTAGCATTCTAATGGTTAAATTTAAATTTGAAATGGTCAATGTATGCGTGGTTGTGACATGTGGTCCATCTGAGGGTTATGTTGAGGAAATCTTGATTCTCTGGGAAAATCTTAAAGATATTTTGGATGGGGTGAGTAGAAGCTTCAGATTAATTGTGTTGGGTGACCTAAACGGTAGAATAGTTGATCAAAACGGGATGGTATAACAAGTGGCTTTGGGGTGACGGGGGTAAATTAGAATGGTAGGAAGATGATTGATTTCTTTGAAGAGAAAGGTATACGTGCAAGTAATATTTTCTTCAAACACAAGAGTATTCATAAGCATACTAGTGTTGGTGTAGGTAAAGATGGTATCGAAGTGAAAAGTATGATTGATTTTGTGTTGTTGAAGAAGATGTTGAAGCATGTGATGGATGTTAAATCAGCGAGAGGGTTAGGAATGGTATCGAATCATTATGCCGTTTTATGAAAGATTAAGTTAGTGGGGCTTGGATGGAGAGGAAGGTGTTGAGGAAGGAAGTGGATGAATAAAAATTGACAAGTTAAGTGAACAAATTATTAAGGAAAATTATTTAAGAGCGTTTGCACATAAATCAGTTGAATGTGAACAAGATGAAGCTGAACAAATCTGAATGCAAATGAATGAAGCGTTTGTCAGTAGTGCAAAAGAAGTATGTGAATTGTTAAACTAGAAAGTAAGAATGTTAAAGGTGAGTGGGAGAATGAAAAGGTGATGCAAGAGGTTAATAGTAAAAAAGAGTCGTGGTTGAATGTACTAAAAATCAATGATGAGGTTTCAAAAGAAAGGTGTTTATAATTACATGAGGAAAAAGGAAAACTAAAAGTTGCATACATAGGAGAAAGAATGAGGTAAATGAACAGTTTGAAAAGAGGTTGAATGGAGACTTACAAGGGAATAGGAAGGGAAGAAAGCCCGAAAGGATAAGAATGAGAATAAGGAGAATCTGCATAGACTGATGAATAGGGATAGTGATTTTTAAACTAATGAAGTGAATGTGAGGAGAATGTGGGGTTAACACTTCGAAAATCTGCATAACATTGGCAGTAAGGAAGAGTTGATAGTGAATGTTTGTGGGTTTGATGCTGCAAGAAGAAATAGGTATTTTAGGGATGAGGTAATTAGAAAGGAGGAGGTAATGGATAGTGTGAGAAAGTTGAAGAATGGTATATCTGCAGGCATAGATAGAAATACTGGGGAGATGATCAAGAACGGAGGCGAGATAATGATTCAATGGATTTGGAAGTTGTGTAACAATGCGTTTATGGAGGGTTTAGTTCCGAGGGAATGGAGGAAGAAACTGTAGGAACTATATGATAATTAGTCTATTGAGTGATGTAGGGATGATATACGCTGGTATTTTGGTTAAAAGAATACGTCGAGTGACTGAAGGACTATCCGGTGAAGACCAAAGTATACTTAGAAGTGAAAAAGGATTTGTGGATCAAATTTTTGCATTGCAATGTTACTGAAAAAATGAGAGAGAAGAAGAATAAATTGAATTTACGTTTTATGGATTTGTAACAGGCGTATGATAGGATTAATAGAGATGCTCTGTGGCAAATGTTAGTTATATATTATGTTGGTGGTAGGCTTCTGAAAAGAATCAAAAGTATGTATGACGATATTGAAGCATGCGTAAGAATAAATGGAGTTGAAAGTGATTGGTTTTATAATAAAAGCGGAGTGAGGCTTGGACGTTATATGTCCTTGGTTATTCAATTTGTGTATGGATGGAGTTATGAAAAAAATAGTGGTAGAGGTGGCAGGGGAAGGTGTTAGAAAGATGGAAAATGAAATAGAATGGGGGGTGGTCTACTGGTTATATGCGGATGATTTGGTTTTGTGTAGAATCTGAAGAGAATTTGAAAGGGTTTGTAGAGGAGTTTGGCAGAATGTGTAAAAGAAGGGGTTTGAAAGTAAATGTAAATAAGAGTCAGGTTATGGTAGTGAGTGAGTGGGGTCTGCGGTGTGAAATGTTAGATGGTGAGTAACTGGCAGTTTTTTTTAAATATTTAAAATG
>JABUQX010095125.1:0-21198 GCA_015478945.1 Trachelipus rathkii
CAGCACACTCGCTACATATGATATGTTTAATAGACCGGTAATACCCACCGTATATTAGCTATAAATATATAGGTACACGTACCATTATTACTATATTAATACGCTAGTGAGGTCATATAATTAAGTTAACAAGTATATATATATATATATATAATGAGTATAGGTGCTATTATATTGTAAATGTACTATAATCGTGAACTAATTATATGTCAACGTAACTTCAATATTTTTTAGTGGTGTAGTGCCTATGGTTAACGCACACCTCGCATCAGTCGAGTAGATAAAAATGATAGTTCCGCTATACTGCTCCTACGCCACCAACCGCATCTACCTTCAGTAGCCATCACCTCTCAATAGCTAGTCTACGCCCAAACTTCGCAACGTCCGCACGTCCGCACGCTCTCCCGCTAATAATGTGCGACTTAATGACTTACATTAATGAGAGGTTTAATTTATATACCGTGTATATATATATACTATATATTAATTATATATTGAGTAACTATATCAATGATAACAGTTTATTATAATTATGTTCATGGTGTCGAAATTGTAATATTTACTTAATATATCACTTATATATTATATTATATATATATATCTCACATATTATATTATTTATAGCTATTATATAAATAATATTATATAATATATTAAATATATTATTATATTACCTTATATTATAAAGGCTTATATTATAATATATATATAAATATATATAAATATTTATATTCGTTATATATTTAGTTTGAGTAATATTACTCTATAATCAAATATTAGTTCTCTTTAGAATCCCAAATAAAATATTTATTACATATCACACTAATATTTCATCTTTCACTAAATATTACTACCTTAGAATCTTAGAGTTCGCCGTCACTATATCCGTAAAGTGGCATATGATATTTACATTCTATAACTAATATCATTTTTTATCACTAAGAATATATACTATATAAATACTCTATAATTATAATCTTGCCTGGCATTACGAATGATGATAATACTAAGCAATATTCTCATGTTTGCATATATTATAAATATAAGAGTGAAGATATCACTTCTACAAGTGTATACTCTTATTACTCAGCTTATATATAGAGGTATCTGCTATTAGCATTGTATATTAAGCTCAGCGCTAAATAGGTTTCCCATGCATAATAAGGAGAGACTCTCAGACCGTAGGTGAGTTTAATATATATTAACTTAATATATATATATTTTATAGTTATATTATATATAATTTATGTCATCTATATCACTCATATATATATATATATATTAGATATATATATATATGATATATATATATATATCCTGAATATACGATGTTATAGTATTTATTAATACATTAATAATATTATTATATCATTAATTAATATTTAATATATATTATACTAATATTATAATAATTATATATTAATATATATTAGGGATATATATATAGTATTATGAAAATTATATATATTATATTTATGATTATTATTTTAATATTTTATATATAACATACCCTATATATATATTATACCTTAGATAATATAGTAGTAGCTTAGAGCTACCTCATTAGTGCCTGTACATAATTCATTACTTAAGTAGTAAAATTATATGAATATATATATATATATATCTATATTATATATATATAATATATATTATTATATACACAAGGGTTGTTGCAAACGAGACTAGCGCCGAAAATATTTAGTTATGGATATTCCTTTATATAAATAATTAATAAGAATAATATGTGTCAATATAAAACATTTCACAGAAAATTGCCAATCGTTCCATGATACAATCGATGATGAATACCTATTTAAACATTAAGTTTACAATAAACAGTAAACTAATTTAAGGTAATTTACAGATTCAATTCAATTTATTTATAATTATACCAATGACTTTCAATTGGCACAGATTATAAATATACAACAGAAATGGTACGAAGCAATGGTTGCACTAAGGTATTATAAACAAATGTTGAAAATGAGCCCCCCAGCGGCAATACGGGCCCTTATTCATGACGACGCAATGATTGGCGTGTTCAAAGATAGCGATTAATGCGAACCACTAATTCTTTTGGGACTTTCACTGATTCTTAGTATATAAACCAAATTATTTTTTTCAGATGTGACCACCTACAAAAAAATCCAATGCATTTAGGTCTGGAGACGCGGAGGCCAAGGTTCTGTGTCTGGAGACCTATCCAACGGCGTGGATATAAAAATTGTATTCATATATAGTTCAGAGCAAACTAAAACTTGAGAAATGAAGCTGGAGCGTCCGTTGTGTGCATCAAATAACAATTTTTTCGAATCCTTAATTAATGTAATGGTGAACGTCTTTCTCCAGTATAGTTAGTAGGCTCAAGTCATGTTTCAAAACCACACAATTGGCGATAACGTCTCCAGATTAAGACCTCGCTGGACTAAATTTAACTAAGAATGGACCTAATCAAGAGCTCGTCGCACCCAAACAATTCCGACCGCATACATTAAGCTATTGCATGTGGGTTCGTATCATCAGCAAACATATATGATTAAGTTGGGTGGAAGTTTTCGATACTTGGCTGTCTCTGGAAAAATTGCCTTAGTCATCAGTGAACCAATGATTTCTTGTAAATGGTGAGGATTTGTCTGCAAATTTTTGTTTGCAAAAGCCTATAGCCCATAAGCAGCCAGTTTGTTTTTTGAAAATACGATATTAATTCTGGGTTTTAGCACAGAATTGATTTAGATATTAGCCTAATATTTTACAGTAATAATATAATTTAAACTAAAGTTTTATGAGTGCGGTGGTAATAGCCATTCAGAATCTAATAAAAAATCAATTTTAAATGTTATTTAATCGTATAACGCTCTTACTTGTACCCTTTTAACGGTGAAATGAAGAGAAAGTTTAATTTTTAAAAACAAAGTTGAAGGTAGAGTAATAGGTATAAAGTTGTATATCACAACTAATAATAAAAATTAGTATTATATATCTATAGAACGCATATAGAGATCTGTATACTCTATCATCAGAGTGAATCAAAGCCTCATACACACTACTTGTCTCGCGAGAGATTATTGACTTTATCTCATATAGTTACAGAAGTGCGGAGAACGAAAGAGACGGAAAATCACTTTTTTTGATCCGCAACACGTGGCAAGTACGCTAAGTTTTCTTGAGCGCTATCTCACGTTACCTCCCGACTCATTTCTGCCGTCACTATCCTTATTTCATGCGTCACTCGACCGCCTCTGGCGAGAGGGTCACTACTGCCGGAATATAGTAATGCATGTGGAGAGGTAGACCCACTCATCTTGAATTTCAATTTAATTACGACATTACTGGAGTTGATAGACTCTATATATAAGTTGTACGAGGTACCTTTTGGATGATTTAACCTCACATATATAGTAATAGGTTAATATTAATAATTTATTCAAAACTTTACTCACTAGATTATTACACATCTCATATAAGAAACGATATATATATAACCTCACATAGAGAATATATTATTATTCAGGAGACGTATTTAGCAATTACTAATATATAGTAATTGAATAGCGGTGATATGATCACGATTAGGTATATATAAGTACTATTCTTCTATAGAGACGCATGTGCCTTGATAATAATATATATTAAATAATATTTAATATAGGCTATGTAATATGTGATATCGATATAATTACGATCCGTGAGTTAGAAACAGAGAGAGTATTGATTAACATAATTACTATGAGAGACACATTATTTCATCATTATATTGTGTATATTATATTTCATTTAATATTTTAGAGATAAATATATGTAGAGAACACTTGATTAACACACAAATATATCTTTGAGATACGAGATCAGTACTATAAATATATATTATGTTAATTGGTTAACAATTACATATACATATGTTAATTTAAATGTGATAATGGGCGAGAATGACTGAGATACTGTAACAGTAATATATACTATTGATAATCGATGTAACAGATTGACGATGAACAGATGCACTTGATTATAGCTAATCTGGTGTGAGCCTCACTGTTATGTGACGATGACAGATATATATATATATATTATAAATCAAGGATATATGAGAATACTTTGTCACACTGCTTCTGCTCGATCGCGACGTCCATCTATCTCATGGTACATTCACTATCTCTACGACTATTATCTCAACATATATAATAGTTTCATCACCCTATAGTTATTACAATTTGAGGTATAATCATAGAGGCTGAGATTATTATATTCTGAGTGATGTAAATTAGTTTATTTAGACTCATTAAATCTTATTATATTATGCACAGGAATAATATCATATATAATTACTCTTAATTTATATTATATATCAGTCTATTTATTAATATTAATAACACGACCTGCTTTAATTATATTAATAATCTATATAATATTAATATATAAATTATATATATTATATATTATATATATTATATTATTTTATATAAATTATATTATATATATATAATCATGTACTAATTATATATAATAAATTATTTATATATATATTATAATATAATTATATATTATAATTTAATATTATTAATATATATATATAAATTTAATATATATTTATATTTATTTATTAATTAAATAGTAATAATCTACCATATATATATATATCTAATATATAATTATAATATATATCTATAATTAATATTACATATATAATATTTATAATTTTAATTATTATTATCACTCACTCAATAGCTATTGATATATAATTAATGTTACCTTGTTATATTTATTCTTTAATAATATATCACATATAAGTTATCATAAAGTCGCTCACCGCATGACTAGTACTGATATTATATAAGATCCACCAATACCTAGTCGCTATAGGACCTCAGTGGGGTGTCCCGTGGGTTCAACCTCCAAAAATATATTTAGAGTCAGGCATGGTATCGGAACAACATATTTAAGTGGTACGCTTGTTGTGTAGTATTTCGTATATAGTCTTCGTCTATATATATTATATATCGAATGCACATTTAATAATAATAATCCAATTTCACATATAATAAAATATTTAAATATGATTTCCAGAATATTAAATTCTAATAGAATTTAATTAATAATTAATTATAATAATATATTAAATTAAAGATATATATTATTTATTATTTGGTATTTATAGAGAAATATGAATGAGAGAATAAATAATATATAGGAATAGAGAATAATGATAATATGACGAAAGGAATATCTGAGAAATTAATATAATAATAATAAATATATAATATAATATGAAATATAGAGATAAAGATAGAAAATAAGAAATATTCATTAACTCTATATATATGAAATTAATTATTAGTAGCTACATATATAAGATATAAATTATATTTTCTAGTAGTTAAATTAAGATATCACTCAATTAATAATAAATAATAATTTGAATCAACAAAGTATGTCATAATTACTAAATAAATATATAGAATAATGATAATGTAATATATTACAATAATCAATAATAAAATAATTAATAATAAATAGTATAATCACATTTGAATAAGTGAAAAGTATTTATATAATGGACATGAAGAAGACATGTTTGTTGGTCGTAATTTCACTTACGATTTCTTAGGTAAGTGTCGTTTCTTTTGTCACTCACTCATAGTAATATATGGGGAGAGATTATTTAGAACACACAGGTTGGATTGAGGAATCGCGGAGTTAAGATATAAGGTAATTCACAATTATAAGAGTCAGGATGATATGCACATAATTGTTCTTGAGCGGACTCTCTAGAAAAAGGCAATGAATAGATGTGGGAGAATGTGAGATTGTATATTAAGTATATTAAAAAGATAAGGAGGGACGCGCTGTAATCGTTGAGTTATTAATCGTAATAAGAGCTTTAAGATCTCTTTCAAGAAGATCATTAAATACAACACATACCTTTACCTTCTAAAACTTAAATCGTTACCTTCTACATTAATAACCATTGAGTTTACGATCGTGCATTGTTCTCTTGGACCACTGATCAGGCTAAGACAGCGTATCAGTGGTTTGTGTGTCGGATAAATATTCTCACGTTACTCAATCAGTATCTACACTACTCACTCTAAATCTACGTCTAAGTTTTTCATGTCAGCTATAGAGAAATTCGTGCAGGATACTCCTGATACGTACGACAAAGCTGGCTTCAACTCACCAACAGGAAAGTGCGCTATATCCATCTACTTGTTCTCGCTACTGACAAATTCTTATCATCTATCAAACATACTTCTGTAAAATCTGCCTTTCCTCCTCTTATTACGATTCTGATCAAGTGTTATTGCTATAATTCTCAAACTTGAATATAAGGCTAAATCTCGTCGGACTTCACAGATTCAATATATATCTGCTCTTAGTGTCTACAAATATGACTCAGACTACTGTGGGTAATGAATGTAGCCCCTTTACACTCTTCAGTGTGTTTAGAAGACGATAAGCTCTCAACATGTCCAAATTTAAATTACGAAAAAAGGAAGACCGCCTCTCATGAACCTTCTAACTATCGATCCAACTGTAGCTCTCACTTGGTAATCTATCTAGATCTTTGAAACCTTCTCAACTCTAACTTTCTTAACAGATCATTACTGGAATAACCTCATTATCCGATCGGCCAGTAAAGGCTCTCGTTTGCACGATATTCATACTGGCGTGAATATACATTCCTATCTTAACCGATTCATATAAGTTTTTTAGCTCTTAAGGAACTACGGGGGAGAACTTTAGGGATGGTGTAACGCTTGACATTCACATAAGCATTTGACGCAAGAAATATTACGGTATTCCCCATCAGAGGTTTCTTTTGAGGTTTCCTCCCTTCATATCACTACTTATATATCTAGGCTTTCTTACCAATCGCACTTCAATATCGGCTGTTGTTGATAAGGGCGACTAGCAACTTCTTCTTCTTTATCTGTCAATAGTTGGGTTGTATCACAGGTTTGGACTTATCTACTCTCACTATCATTCCGAGAATATTCTTCCCAGTCATGACAATCTGTTCTGCAATGAATTTCAATTAAGTGAATCTCTTAATATGAGGGGGTTTTACTTTTCAAATCCCCCTAAACATCGACCCCACCCCGTTTTCTTTCATTCATGGAGTCGAAAGAAATATTTTATTTTAAATCTAACATTCAATTATTTTTGGTTTTTTTATATGCATATTCAGAATTTTAAATACAATATTTTACGACTAAAATTTAATATTAGTCATTCCCTCAACTATCAAAATGTATGGAACAAAAATAAACATTACTTATAGGGACGATTTCTACAAAAATCATTCGTCAAGAACCAATATCAATTGGACAATAATTATGTAGCCTGAATAATATATTCAATTCTTTAAAAACCTCAACTTTTTCAAGACCAATACTTCTCTGATTAAAATAAAACCTTCTAAGAGGAAATTACTTCACATTTCTGAAATCGGTTACTGTCGTACTTCAGCACAATATAAAACAATCCACTCTTTGGCCCGTAGTTGTAAACCATAAATTGCTATTCCTCGACATTTCCCATATATTTTTAGCTACTGTGGCTCCATATTTCTCGAACTCTGCATCAGAGAAGTTCTTATCACATTCAGCCTTATCCTCCTTTTCTCATTGCTTCGCTTATACAAACGGGACTCACATATCTCGCACAGGATTGTGAGTGGACGTGAACTACGCGCACTTATCGAATGAGTCTGCGGTGAGAAGGCCCTGTGTTTCACTCCACTATGCTTTATTATAGAAACTAGGTACGGAAGTCAATCGCATAGAGAAGGCCTTAATAAAAATCTCTGTTCTGTACATTCCAGTTCACTTGACCCTTATCTTTGCGTGCGCGTGTAATAGTTTTGGTGCCTCCTTACTACATTCTATAATATTAGGTTTCCTTTTTGTATACGGCATATGTGCTCGACGGGTAAGTGTATCAACTGTATCGCGTAACCACCTTTACTCTTTACTTGATCGCCGTTTCATATGTCTACAATTACTGGTGCTTGGGTATTATCCTGCGTATCGAGTATTGTGAGTGATTTGAACATTAAGTAACATCCATGATTCTAGTTTGCTGTGTGGTGCTTCCTTCTTTCCATTTTTCAGTCTCCTGTTCTGTGGAATTCTCTCCATCTTCTCTAATATTTCCTACTGAATTTATCTCCTCACTTTAAAGGCTTGCGTCTGTGCTCATATGCGTAATTTGCGGAGTAAGAGGGTTGTTAACTTTTGCACGAGTATTATGGCTATTCCCCTCTCCTTTGATAATCACGAGGCTCTGTCCATCCGAGTGGTGGTGTACAGACTGTTATATAATAAAAAATCCTTGAATGGGCAGATCTGTTGTGTATTAACTCCGTATACTGAATTTCTACTATTCCCCCCATCCCAAAAACATCATTCAGATTATCCAGAAAATCGTATCTTTATTCAACACTCTACCCTTCTCTAGTATGGATCATTTATTGTCTGCAACCACATATATTGACAATTTTTGACCTTTTCAAACAACATTTAACCTTACCTTATAGTACTTCACACACACACAATTCATCTAATACCATAGCTCTTCTTACCAACAATTCACTCATCAGAATTGCAAATCCTCATATCCCCTCTCAATTCCTTTCCACAGCAACACAACACATTTCACACCACTCACACCACTCATTTTTTCACCGTTTCCTTTCATCTTTGTTTAGTCACAGCGACAAAATCAAATTTTGCCCTTTCTTACAATATCATGCCATCATACCACATCTCCTAATGTCTCAACCATTTTATTTCCTCTGAGCATGTTCATATACAGATACGATTCATACATTTTCGCCGAAGGATAGAAGGGCGCTTACTGCGATCACGTTTTTTAAATATATATTCGAGGAGCAATGCATTAGCTATTCCTGGCAATAGAATAAATGGTAGTAGGTCAGCCAAGCCTAAACTACCTTAACCATAGTCCTTATTCTAGTCACCCCTTCTCAAACACGTATCTGTGACATTACAGAATTGGGGCAATTTTTTTTCATCACTTCAATATCATATATCGTGTTATATACAGGGATAGGGATGTCTGATAAGTATAATTGTCACAGAAAGAGGGGTGTGTATAAGTATGTGTATGTGTATTATAATGTTATGTCTGGAAGCGAATGAGTGTGGATATTGAACCGCATAATAGAAATGCGAACCATTGAAAGAGCACAATGAGGATGATACCATACATTAGCCATAAAGCAAAATGGATATAAATATATATATATATATATATATAATAATATAATAATATTATATTATATATATATATAATATTACATTATATCTCACTTATTATATATATATATATCAGCACTCATGAGCTGGGCTTTTTACTATTATAGTAGCCTATTTAATTCTATTTATATATATACTCAATTATAAATATATATTATATATGATTATATATATATATTATATATATATAAACTATAATTATACATAATAACTCCAAAATACCGTCAAGAAAGATTCTTTTATATATTATTAATATATAATAATATATAATAGTATATTTATATATATTATATTTATTTTATTATATATTTATATATTATATATACTTTATATATATTTTATTTATATATTATAGTTTACTTTATACTTATATTTATATTATTATCTTATATATATATATATAACTCACGAATTGTAAAAATATTAATCTATATATATATATATATATATATAAACATTTTTCATTTATTATATTATATATATTTATTTATGGTGATTAATAATTTATATTCATTTATTATTATATGATTCATTATTATTATTATTTAATGTATATAATATTATTATTATTATGAGATTTAAAATCTTCCATTCACGGAAGTAATATACACACTCTTTCATCGATAAAACTATTCCCCCAAATTTGTCCTAATGTTTCTTTGACAAATAAATATGCCGATTTCTTGACACGAGAGATGAACGATACCGATGACGATTATATCGCCCATCACTAATATAATATATATATATATATTCACATTATATATTATGATATACTATTATATATATATATATATATAGAGTATTATTATATTATATATACAAAAGCTATATATTATATATATAATATATATATAAGTTAATCATATATACTAGTATATATATATATGATATATTATCAGTGGCGCGTACCTTGAGATTATACTTGGGTAAGTAAGTTTCTTTACATATATACAAATATACTATAATATATATATATATATTATATAATATATAT
This sequence comes from Trachelipus rathkii, assembly GCA_015478945.1. Classification (NCBI taxonomy): domain Eukaryota; kingdom Metazoa; phylum Arthropoda; class Malacostraca; order Isopoda; family Trachelipodidae; genus Trachelipus; species Trachelipus rathkii. The sequence continues at coordinate 10,276 of JABUQX010095125.1, forward strand.
ATATATATATATATATATATATATATACTCAAAATACTTATATATGTGTGTATGATTTGGTATTATAATAATTCTATAATATATATTGACTTGTTATACTAAAAAATATTATATATATTAATTATATATATATAGAGAGCGAGAAGAGAGAGAGAGTGAAGAGAGAGAGATGAGGAGAAGATTAAAATAATTCTTCACCTTTCAAAATTTTATTTCGTTAACGGTTTCACGTGAAGTCGAATATTTTCGTTACTCTCGCGAAATTATGTATCTTTTTACTGTCGTACAGCAAGGTATGATGCTTGGCCTGGCCCTTTATAATTATTATAATGAAATATTAAGTTCTATGTACGCCCATAGCTTTAGAATTTTTTCTTCTAAGAACAGAGGTAGGATAAAGGAAAAAATATTTTCTCAAAGAATCTTAATTATTATTAAAATTCCTATTGTTTTTAGTATGTTTGTTTTTTTTTTTTTAATTTAAAATTTTAAAAATCATAAGTTTACTTTTTTAAAAGCACTTTCGTATCCGTTAAAAAAAAAATCTGAAATAAATTATCGAGCTAATTTTACGTTTTATTCAAAACGATTGAAATATATTTTTATTTAAATATACTGACTTCAAAATATTGGGTATAGCTACCTAATCTTCTGCCCTACTCTATGTGAGTGGTATACGTACCTGATATTATATATCACTTTCTCACCGACATATATTAGTTATATATATATAGTTATATATATTGTATATAAAATGGAGTCAAATTTCAAATATCTATATACTATATATATATATAATATCAACAAAAGCTGCGTGAAGAAGTTTTGGGGGATAACTTTAATTCATTCCGTCTACTATTAGATAATAATATTCCATTAAATTATATAAAGGCATGACTACTCGATTTATAGCGTTGTGTATGTATGTTTTTGTATGTTGTTATGTATTATGTATGTATGTATGTACTGTATGATATGTATAAGTTATGTATGTATGTAGTATGTTGTATTTTTTTTTTATTTTACTTTATTTTTATAAAACTGTCCCGGTAGCTCAGTTGACAGAACAATAACACCCCTCCTCGATCAGGGTTCTGCCCGTGAGCGGTTGAGCGTTTATCTGCTAATATATATATTATATATTATATAGTGTATATATATATATATATATATATATATATATAATATATATATTATATATATAAGATATATATTATATTGGATTATATTATATAATTCATATATAATAATAATATATTATTATAAAGGTATTCATAATATCCATTTTTTTGCAAATCTCCAAAAAATCCTCCCCCAGGCATTACTCAATAAGGTCTGTTTCCAGTATTTTTCTGTGAATTTATTCGAGAAGCATGGGTACTTCCTTACCTCTTCAATTAAGTCCTCCAGAAACGTTATATTCTATTTTATATTTTTAATATAAACAAATACACACCAGGTTATGTTCATCCGGCTGCACGTGACCTTCATCCGGATATATTACGCATGCCCGTCGTTTGCGACCTTTATAAAATGTAGATACGAATCAAACAGCACGGCGTTAAAGTTAAATTCTTAAGCACAGATATATTTTAATATTTACAGTTATAGGATTGATATCTGAATGCTAAATAACGTGTGCCAATACGATAATTAATTTCTAACATTGAGTCCATACTTATTTATTACTATTTAAGAATTGTCATCAATAATTGTATATACAACTCAGTGGTCCAACTGTTTTTCAATACCTGTTTGTAATGAATTATTCTGACTGGACAACATTCAACAATGATTTATGAGACTGATTCTCGTCTATATTCAATGATCAATAACACTTTATGCAAAATAATATTAATATATTAATATACTGAAAAAAAAAACTATATTGACCTTATTTATTGCTAACATCGTTATGCATTTAGGTATATGAGCATCATTGTGTTCGTAAGTCACTAGTATGACTCGGTTAATTGAGGTAGATAACTCATAAGTTTGTCTCACAAAAGGCATTCTGAGTTGTTAATTTATACCTACACAAATTTCCTAAAATCACCATTTAACGGAATGAAAAAGTTTACAATATTTAAAATCTTGTGATTATAAATTTATATTAAATAAAAGATTCAGCCATCCTGATTACTTAAAATGTCGGTAAGATACCTCCATAATATAGCGCGGTAAACCTCTATTTAAAATGATGGGAGGAAGCTCATTAGAGGAATCAATTGCTTCAATTAAAATAATTGAAACTATTCTTATTAATTTGCTTTTTATTATTAGTCGATATATGCTTGTACGAATCTTGCTGAGGTCGAGCTGCGGGATGCTTAAACCTTTAGAGAGGAATCTAAGAGTGATATTTGTTGAACGTCATGTGCAGGATGAAACCTTAGGTCAGTAGATAATTATCCATACTCAGCCCGGCGCTCTGCCGTATTTATTAGGTGCTACTTTTGAAATCTGTCTGATAGATTTACCGAACTGGGGTATCGACGGTGGACTAGCAACTTATGTTATATATACTTTCTACGATATTGTATTATAATTATCGCTATTTTCTTGTATTACAATCATTATATTTATCAATAAGTATAGTGTATATTTATATATATAACTAGATTATGTTTGAGGATACCACGAATTAAGATCGTTTTTTGTGCAGACGCTGAAACTTAATCATTCGATTTGGTAAATTGTATAAAAATCATAATTTAGAAGTATACAAAAGAAACTTTTTGGCAACAATACACATAGTTCTCAACTCGTGTATTTTTTTATTCCATAAGAGATTACACATAATATTTGAGACTTAATTTTTTTAATCAAAGTATAGAATTATCAATTTTAACATTAACCATCAGATTTTGTTTTATTTTTGCTGATTAATTTTTATTGATATAGTTAATATTTATTATTATCTAGGACAATTCTGTATAGTTAACATATTAGCATGATTTTTATAATTATTATCAAATAAGAAATTAATTGGGAGTAATTTTAGACCTATAGTATAAAACTTATTGATCCTTCCATTTATTCGAAGATTTGGTGATCTATAAAACATTTATTACCAAGTAGAAAAAAGGAATATCTTTAAGTACTCATTTATTGATATTACTATTATAATATACCTGAACATGTATGAGTTAGTAAATACCTCGAGGTAGGTTAGGGGGTAGTGAGTAAAATTTTCCAAAGTGTGACATTATTCATCACAGTTATCTAAAAAGTCCTATTTTCTCGAGTAGTGATCAATTGAGGGTATGATAAAGATTATTCTGAAAGAGTTACTTAAGAAGAGAGATAGGAAGTTACTTAAATCAAAAATTAGTATAGTTCTATATGGTTCTCAGTTATCTGTATCATTATAAAATTATCTTGCCGAACGTACAATAAACGTTATCAAAAGAAATAATAACATTGACTGCCGTTTTTGTAGTCAGATATCTGTTATGTTTGCATATAACTAATTGGAAGCGAGATTCATTGTGTGATATAAGGTATTATAGTATTCTTCTATTTTATATATTGGTCAGGAAACGTGACTTTGAATAAATTTTATTTATTGTCTTTTTCTTTTTTTTATATTATATCCATCTATGTCATTAGTTTATCTATTAACTAAGTACTCATTTATCTGTAGCCTCCAATAGGCGGAGAGGCGTTTCCAGTGCTCCGCATATCTGTGCTGGAGGTTCAGAACGTGGCCCAGGCTGGCCTACCTGGCCCGCCTTACTTGTTATTCATTTTCTTTAATTAGGAGTGTTATCTTAATATTAGTATTACTGTCCTTATTATACAGACTCTTCTTATAGTATATGTCATTTTGATCACGTCATTGATCATTATCTATTAATAGATATTTACATAGACTGTAGACTGAATTCATTAAGTAGCTCGCAGGTGATATTATCATTAATTTACCTACTACTAATATAATATATATATATATATATATATATATAATACTTAGCTATAATTTTATATATATATAACGTCATAATTTTATATCAATTTTATATGGCTACATGTTTAAAACTCCAGTTTTATATATAGTTGTACCCTTGCCATAGTCATGTTATTATTATACTTCATTATCATTATATTATTGATCCTGCAGACTCACTACCCCTCCACTCACCAGCGGGTTTAATCACCCTAGTCCCCACTCTTTTTCCCTTTATGACGTTATATATATTATATTATTATGTATACTCGGGTAGTTGGAGATGATTAATACCTCTGGGATACCTTATCTTTTACACCCTCTATCTTTGTACATGATTCTAATTTTTATAATATATATTATATATATATATATCATTATTATATATATATCTATTATATATATATATATCTATATTTATATATATAATATATATATATTATATATATTATTATTATATATAATATTATATATATATATATATAATACCTCATATCGAAATATATAATATTTTGTTATAGAAAATTGGTACTTATATAACGTAGTATTGAGATTATCTATGAATTAAGACTAATCCGGTGAATCAAATTGAAGAAAATAATGTGTTGACCATGTGGTGGGGTGTCTTCAGCCCTTTATACTCCACTTACCTTTTTTAGCGCGGTTCTCACTCAGTGTAACCCAGGAGGGTCACCTCCCAGGCAACTTTGCGGACTTTGGGTTCAACTATTGCTAATTACTATATATAATTTCATATTATTTGGGATGGTCTCAAGTCGGACGTGCAATTCTATAGGCTACGTGGCGACCATGTTCACTTCTTATAGGACCTTTTATCGGTACCGTACGGGTATTTCGCCCATTTTTGTTGATTTCCGGTTTTGCAAAATTTGTATTTACGCACTTAACAAAGCAAATTATATTCTGATTGTAATACTTTTACTTATTTGTATATTTTTGTAATTTCATTGGATTTTAGATTTATTATTAGTTATAATTATTTTACTATAATTTAATAAAATAAGATGTCACCCTAGTAAATCAAGAGCGTTTCATCACCGAACACGTCTAGCGAATGTTTCTATGGCCATACATCTACATGTTACGCCTGAATATGTATACTTATTTCTTTGGCATCCTTCTTATACAAGACTGCGCCTCACAAATGGCAGATGGCAGTATATAAGAAAAGTTTCAGCACGGAGTCATTTTATACATTGCCAACCCAGAGAATTGGTAAATCACAATCAGAGAATCAAAGATATAGTTTTGTTTTTTAGCTAGGTCCTTCTAGTGAAGAAAATATGAGGTCACCTTGAGTTAGTACTATCTGTCCTGACTGGATCTCTATATCTTACTTATTAATTTCACGTCAGCGAACACGTGTGTCTGAAGGATAGGATATTATTGATTAATAAGGTCGGGTAGTACTGGGTACACTTCAGGCTAATATGTAATATAATAACTCTTAATCTCTATCAGCTCTTGCATCTTATCTAGTTTCAAAATATTTACACCCTTACAAACAGAAGGCAATGACCCTGATTTTATTAAAGGGGGGTGGTTGTTCCTTTCTTTTTTAAAAATAAAAAGATAGTGGGTTATAATAAACCCGAACCACCAACAGTATTCAAGTTCAAGGGAAACTTCGGAAACTCTTCCCTACTTAAAGATATATATCTCCATCCCCATTAGGTAACTTGTTTCTGAAGAATATTTAATTATTATATAAGTGTCATCAACTATTATGTTCTTGAGATTATAATGATATTTGAACGTAAATGCAAGGTAACTCGAAATTTTACAATTACATATCACATGTCTAAGTAAAGTTCCCTGGCATTTCACGTCACCTCTTTGATAGTAAGAAAATACCACCTAATTGTACCTTTTTATGTTTACAATTATAGCGAGCTGAACTACTTTTGATATGGTCCTAGATGAACTGTGTTGAGAACCACAGAGTTCACCTCTCTCTAGAATAGAATTACTAAGTCATACTTGAGTATGTAATCATCTATTTGTATAAATATTTTAGAAGATTAGCATTAATATGTTTCAAATTATAGTAAAAGTTATTTACTGATTATTGTGTAGTGTTTAAATATTATGAGGTACTAGGATGCGAACAATAAGAGTTGACGGTATTTTTTCTTTTTGACTTTATGATATAAGTACTGAGCTTGTTCTATAGTATATTTATTGATATCCGCGTTTAAGCTCCAGGTTGTAGCCTGACAAATCGGCTCCCTTATAGAGGAGGAAAGATTCTATATGTGACGTATATTATTTGACTTCTGGTCTTTCGTTTTGATATTGTAATTCATATTCTATATTAGGTAAATATAATAAAGGGATGAGAGTACACAAGTGAATCGTATTCTTATTTTCATTTGAGATTAAGTTTTCTTTGTTCTTCTTCCTTTATGGAATGTTAGATTATATATCCGAGTAGTCTATCAATTGACATCTGTAAAAGGATATGCTATTGCTTACGTCATATAAGTTTCAATTTAATATTGAAATTTATTATAATTTGCGAACCAAATGGTCTGCCTATTCTGTACATTAGTATTATATACGTTTTGGTTAACTATATATACCATACCAACCATTGAGAAGTCGAAGGTCGAGAGCGTTAAAAGAAATTCCAAAATAGAAGATTTTACTTTAGAGATTACTATGAGACTTCCTTATATGGGAAGAGGAATTTCGGAGAGGTGAGAGTTCTCTTACTTAGTTCTCCAAAGCGAGAGACAATCGGTAATGTGTTTATACTATTATTAGGAGACACAATTTTTCAATTAATAGATTGTGGTACAATTTCTTTTTGATTAATAGGAAGGGGGAGTCTGGGGGGGAGGCCTCTCCGGTTATGTTCACCTAAGATCTACACCTGTCAGACTATAGGTATTATTATTTTTATCTGTTTTCAGATTATTTTGTATATATATAGTTGTTGATGCTTTCACGACTCAACTCGAGCAGGTATTGGGCGAGATAGTTCGGTGGTGACGCGAGGGTAACAACTCATCCCTATATTCCCAAATGTCTCTAGTTTTGAGAGACATAATTAATATAATTTGGACTCATTTTTTTATAACAGAAGTCTCATGGTTAATTGAGTGGTATTGCTCTCGCCTTTATATACAAGCTCCTCCTTCGTCACTCAGGCACCTATACGAGACTGAGGGGGAGACAACTGTAAACTAAGGTGATAGAATTGAAGTTTGGATCAGTTATGTCTCTTTTAAGATAGATATTATTAGTTTTATGGTTCTAATTATATATATTGAAACATCTGAAAACAAAGTGTTTTGTGGTGTCAATAGAATAATGATTTAATAAGTACCAAATTAATAAAAATTTACAACAGAATTTTATTTAATATTATATCAAAATTGTTAAAATTAATAATATTTAGTGAAGAATCTTACTCCAAAACTGTGAAAAGGTGATGATGATATATGAACTTTGAATTCTTTTGAATTCAGGGTTACCATCTATATGCCATTTTGAAATGGTTAGCAGATTATACCATAAATCCTTATATTAAATTTAATAACTCATTTTTGAAATGTAATTAGGTACCTGACACAATCTATATATAACCATTTAATTGAATGGATCTGAGCCTGACCATTTCTAGTATCTCAGTTTTGAATGTCACAGGCATGAGCTATATTATTTGTTTATTATAAAAAGATATGTTACATTTTAACGGCATTTTTGAAGGATGGCTCGAAGAGATGCGTAATTCTATGTTGAATGCATATCTGTTGTCTTATTGATCTCTTATTTCTACTTACCTTGTATTTAAGAAGGTGATTGAATGATATTATGTTTTCTACATAATCATTGTTTTGACATGCAAAGCCATTGAATGAGGGTAACGGGGTAGTTCCATTTGTTCCACCTCATGAACCCATTTTGAATCTCTGATACGTGACTGATCCATTGTAAACCATTTTGATAATGGAGCCGCATCCGATATTAAGATTCACTTTTTAGAAATAAGTGTTATGTTTACATTTTATTATCTCTATTTGATTATGCGGCTCTGACAGTCATAGCCATTGGAGAATAGTGACAGAGGTCTCTTATCTCTATTCATTTTAAGACATTGGTTTTTGTTCTTTTCGAATGCGAGCGTCGACTGACTCATATTCTTATCAACAAAGGAGTTCGATCTATCCTTCATAAATTATCTGGAATGGCACGCGTGCTGGATCCATTGACTTATCTTTATATTATTTTTTATATATATTCAGCCATCCATATAATACAGATAATATTCATTGAACTATATCATTAATAACTAAGAGCCTCAGAAAGAGCCCCAGCGCAATATTATTAATATTTAAGAAAACTCCATAATCACAATGAGAAATACGTATAGATTGTTTTGTCTCTTGCAAATTTACTCTGAAGCAAATATTGAAGACTTATATGTATGTATTTTAAATATAGTGTATACAATATTCGATATATTTTGAGCAATATATTTTATTTTATTAAAGTTTTTGATATTTTCTGTTTCCATTAATAATACTCAAATGACCTTGTATAATTATTCTATTAATAGTTGACTAATGTAGGATTACGACTCAAATTGTTGTATAAAATCATATCGTTACTACTCATATTATAATTACTGTTCTATTTTCAATATAATTGTTTTTTTTATGTATTCTTACATTATAATATATTTTAATATGGGAGGATCATGACTGATTTTATTAGGTCGGATGCCTATAGATTTTAACGAGCAGCATTATTGTCAATCTTAAGTTTGTACAGCATAATGTAGTTAGTATGCAATCCGTTCAGAAGATCTCAGTTTATAACAATATTTTCTGGACTGTTGATACGCTGGTTGTTTCACATTTGGTGGGTATAGTAATGTTGGGACTGATAACATCGTCTCCATCAGCAACTTATCCAGAGGTTTATGATGGAAATTGCTCTCTTGATAGTTTTTCTAACACAGTGTGATAATGTAAGGTTCCACACATGTTTTGTTACAGAGTGACCTCCCGAAGCGAATCTATACTATTGGGTTCTATACGATGGTACTTGAATTGTGGTTGGCCAATTAAGAGGTATTATCGTATTTTGGTGGCTGTTGTTATTGAATTTGATTGAGTTAATCACCAGTTTCTGTTTTTTGGTATTTGATGCTCCTTGTACACTTACTCTTTTTTGTCATATCAAGTTGCGTATTCTGAATCTTGACTTCTTCCGTGAGAATTTTTATGACCATATCCTTTATTGGATTTGTCATGTGTATTATTAAGTTTTGGGCCTCTCGAACGCTATCCAGGACAACAAGAGATTGATTTATAGCATTTTCTCAAGATCAGGTTCACTATTGTGGTAGTAGGCGTTACTGCCACTTGTTCAGTTCTCAGGTCATTCTTTCCAGCAGACCTTTTCGTTTGGATTGACGAGGTGCCTTCATATTATTTGGATGTGAGCTCCTACGTCAGGACTTAATCTTATTCTTGTCTTCTAACAGACTTAAAGTGGAACAAGAACTAGTTCATTCTCTATATGACAGTTATGTTCTTGTTCACCCATTTGTATTTTTAGCGTGTATTCGTGTTTATAGGTCTAAGGTTGTTATTTTATTTAGCTTGAAGTAAGTCTAATAGAGGTTTCATAGCAGGTTAATTCTATACACTCCGTTGAGCCCCTTTAGAGTTATTTATAGTTTTTTAAATATTATTTGAGTCCTCTGCTCTTTGACATTTTGCTGGTTATTAAAGGAGTATTCTGGTCTCTTGAGAGATTATCTTGATAATGACTTTTAAATTAGGCTGGCTGTGATGGCATTTTAGCCCAATACCCATCTGTTCCATTTTAATTACAGTGCTTTTGCATCGGCAAATCATGATATAGCTCAGCCATATGGTTTTTGCTTCGCGTATCTAGAATTATCTTTCTGACCTTCCATTAGCAGATTGGTCTTAACTAAGCTTCTTGATGAATGAGGTTAGAGCACCTATCTTCTTATTTAAGATGCTTACTCCCTACCGACCATCTTCTAGTAGCGTAAGATTTTTTTAATAGGGCGCTTTTACTATTCTCATGGTTCCCGTGTCCTCTACCTGTGTATAGTCTAATACTGGAGCATTTAAGTGACGCGAAGGCTCGTGAACTTTACTTGCACGGAATTAATTACTGTTAGTTATTAGTCTTTGGAATATTTAAATGGGCAACTAAATAGAACCCTACAGACATGCGAACTGTAATAGTTGACGTGTACTATTGTCTCCAGTTTCGATCACCGCCAGGGTATTAATATCGCTATCCGATACCAAACATTTTGAGCTGTATGCATTGTGGCATGTTCTCGGTCTTCTAATCTCGAGACGTATTTTATCCTACATTTCTCAGGTCTTCTGAGTTACACAGGCGAAAGTTTTAGTTTGGAATTATTATTTCCCGGTTATTATCTCAGTTTCTTATTATTAAACTTGCGGTTTAAGTTGATTTTTTTTGCGGCCTCGTAATTACGTTCCTTCTCGGCTAGCCATTCCGCATTCTACCTGACCTTTAAATTTCCGACAGGTGTATTATAATTCGCTCTGTTGTTCTTAAGTGTTCAGGTACATATCCCATTACTGTTTTATTATTTTCATGTGGCAGTAATGACAATGTAGCGGTAATGATCAGCTTTCTCGACTATGTTGGAGATACTCGCCTATATGGTATTTATTTTTGTTATCAAACATGCTAGCGTAGTGGTTACTTAAGAAGTATCAACGGTAGTGTTTTTTTCTGTTACATACTTAGCACATGAGTATTATACTTCAAACCTATTGTTTCAATTCTTTAAATGAGAAGATGCTTTGTGTACCACTTTGCCATAAGTTCCTATAGTATAGCTACATGGGGATATCTTTCCTAGGACTATAATCCGAGAGCGCTAATGGGCCACACACTCTCCTAGATGAGCCTTATTTAATTTA
>JABUQX010095126.1:0-15256 GCA_015478945.1 Trachelipus rathkii
TAGTATATATTATTATATATATTATGTAGTATATATATATTAATATATATATATATATATATATAAAGGATATATATATGTAGTATATATAGCTGTATATATATATATTATAAAAGTATAATTATTCATAAATACTATATAAATATTATATATACTATATAATACTAATTATTATATACTATATAATTATTAGTATATTTTATATGTAATAGTAATATATTATAATTAATATATATGGGTATATTTATAGATTATATATATGCTAAATATAAACTTATATATAATATAATACTTATTATCTATAATATATACTATATACTTATATTATATTATATATATTATATATACTAATATATAGATTATATATAGTATATAATACATATAGTATATGTATTTAATAATTACTTTTATATTTTCCGTACATACTATATTAAATATTACATAAATGGTATATTATATATATATATATATATATGAATATAATTTACTATTATATTTTATATATAATATAGGATGATTAGTATATAGTATTATAAGATATATATATACATATATATGAATATATATAATATTATATAAAATATATATAAGTTGTGCTACACTATATATATATATATTCAATAGTGAGATTAATAAATTATGACGTATATTACTATCATATATATATATTAATATATATAAAATATAATAATAATTATTTAATAATTATTATTATTAATAATTATATTTATATTAGGTATATTACGGCTTAGTTATATATGGTAGTACTTATATATATAGATATATGAATTACAAGCTGAGTTAATATACTATATATATATATTATTTTATTATGATATATGATATACTATATATAGGATGAATATATATATTATATAGTAGCATATTTCAATGAACTTTTTTAGACATATAATTATTTCTATATATATATGTATGGTACTTTAAATCCTATATATATATGAATTTATATATATACTAATTTATGTAGAGTTATTTCATACTATATACTTAGTATATATAACTATATTTATCATTATATACTGATATATTAATATATAATATATTAGCTTATACTATATATACTAATATATTATATAGTACCACTATACCCTATACTACTACCATATATAATATATAGTATGTATATATATATAAGTATATTTACACTATATTATATATATATATACAATATAGTTAATATATATACTATCTATATATATGTATATATTTATAATATATATAATATACTATGTATAAATATATTAGTATATATACCTATATAATATATATATGATATATATACAGTATATAACGATGTGGTGGAAGTGACTATTGTTTTAAATCTTCTAAGAAAAAATGGAAGTAATTTAGGTTATATAAAATTACTAAAATCATCTTACTCTATTAATTGTTTAATTTAAATACAGCGCGGGCGACTGAAGCGGATGTGGATGCATCTAGTCCGAGATAACAGTTTATAGCTGTTCTTATGTCAACTATCGAACTGTATGTAAGCGATGGCCAAGTCACAGAGAGTTTTCATCTCCAATACAGCATTATCTCAAGTAAGTTTTCGTTGAAAGAGCTTCATTCTACGGGAACCAGTAGCTCACGGTAAATGATTGCCGCTAGTAATTTTGTCAACAACGTATCTAATTTATAATTTGAGGAATTGCTAGCAGAATCTAGTCTGTCTTATCATATTACTTAAATTGTAATTTTAATTCGACCGGGCATGATTGAGGAGAAAAAGTTGGACAAATATCTGTCAGTTTTTGTTTCAATATTTATGTGTGCCTTACTATACACCAGGTATAGTTCTTTCATCTCCCAATGACATTTCTTAAGTAGGGTTTCAGAGTCCTAATGTTGAAAAGCTTCTTCCTACTGAGGAGCAGTAGACACGGGACAAAAAAATTGACAGTATTCATGCAACCAAGATGATCAATAATTGAGAAATGTGTGACGTGCGACATACAAAAACTTAGTCGTCCATTGCGCGTGTTTTCTTACGATCTAGTACAACTGTGATGTCTTCGGATCCAACTTGCCATACAATCCCATCGCTTTTATCCTATAATCTTCCAGGTTGGGCTTCTTCAAGATCTTCCTTGAAAACATGCTTGCACAATCTCTCTTATCGTCATTAGAATGCGCACATAAACTGATTACGTTCTATTACAAATTGCAATGGGAAGAGGTTATAATTTACTTTTTATGGATTTTAAAAAATAAAATTTATTTAATAATTAAAATCATCAAAAATTGTTATAAAATGAGATATGTTAATCTTGTGATAATAGAGATCTGCTGAGGTCGGACAGTTATGCAATGCTGCGTCTGCAATATTGTTGGAACTTGTTAATCCTTGTTACAGCAAGTTCAATACCAAGCTTCAGATGTCAGATCACGCTTGGGCCCATTTTCAAAAATCTGCTGAATTCTAATGTTGCATTTTCTCTGAAGCTTCAATTTAGTTTTGTTTTCAGGCTCAGATTCAGATGCTCTTACAACATTCTTCAAAAATTCTGCTAAAATTCTAAAATTGTTACATTTTCTCTAATTGCTTCAAGTTTAGTTTAACTAATGCACTTACGAAATTTTGTTCCTGACAACGACGAATTGCATAAAATTAATTAACCCTCTGCACTTTATATTATAAGCAGATTATACTGAAAAATTTTCAGTGTCTAGGAAAATTTCGTGTGGGGCCCATGGCCCCCCGTAGGCCCCCCCTGGGATTACGCCAAGTATATGTATGTATTATATATATATATATATATTATATATATATATTATAGTAAATGATATATATATATTATAAATATATATATATATAATAATATAGATATAATATATATATATATATATTTTATAATAGTATAACATATATAGTAATTATATATAATATATATATATATATATATATATATTATATAGTATATAGATTAATTATTATATAACTTTACTATAATATGATACTTATATATATATATATTTATAGTAGATATATATATATATATCGATTCTATATATATATATATATATATATTATATATAGAATATAGTATACATCATATATATATATATATATAATAATATATATATATATAAATAGTATATATTAAGTATATATTATATACTATTTATATAATATTATACTATATATATTATATATATAATAATCATATGTAATATATATATATTATAGTATCATAGTATAATATATTATATAATATGGTTAGACTATATATATTTATATATATGAGTATATAATATATATAATATAGCTAATATACTACATACTATATATAATATATTATAATAATATAGTATATATATAGAATATAAAGATATATTTATATATATAAGTATATTATAATATATTATATATATATATAATTATTACTATATATACTAAATATATTATCAAGAATATACTTTTTCAAAAGTTTTATCCATTATTTCTTGCTCTCTCATTCACTGATACCCTTAATTAAGATTAGTTATTAGTAAGATCATAAACTATTCATAACACGAGTAGTAAAAACTAATATTCCAGTAATAGATATCATCAGTTTATAAATTCTTTTTCCACATCATTTCGTGTTTTCGCCTCATTCTATACGACGTTCAAATTTACATGTGAAAAATTATTCGTGAAAGTTTTTTCTTTTTTGGTTAATCTATGGACCTGAGTAAGGTTTATTTTTTTTAATGTAAAGCAAATTAAAAACAATAAAAAAAGTTACGTTTGAATTGTCTGTCAAAATGTTGAGTTAGAACCTGACGAGGAGCAAGGGTTTCCAACTTATTATCTTCCTGAAAAGTTTTAACGTGTATTTCTTATTTTAGGTTAAGTATTATTTACAGACGATGAGAGACTTGTATACTATCTAACGTATCGAGTGCATGAAATTTTACAAGCCAAAGTCGGGTTTTAAAAATGTGTATAGTTTATCTGCAAGCGTGTTGTCGCAGGAGAGAAATTTTCAAAATTAAAAGTTAGAGGATGATCATGTTACATAAATTTTGTTTTGCCATTATATATAATGAAGTTAGGCATATTATAAGACTTTAATCTACAGATAGAGAGATGTCTCTTGATTCAATGAACAAAGATTTAGCACAATTCAGTGAAAACTATGGATGACAAGCATTTTTTTTTTGTTTTTTTTTTTTGTACATACACGTTCTTCATTTCACCACATAATGGCAGAGCCCGTATTCAGGATGGGGGTTTGGAACACGGCCTGAATATGCATCAAGCTAACATAATTACGCAGAATTGAGCAATACGCAGGCTTTAAATAGTTGAGAGAGAAATTAGAATTTCAGCAGGAAACACAGAAAGGAAGAGAATTCTACAGAACAGAGGTAGGCAGGGAAACGAAGGTGAAACACCGCAGCAACTTAGCCTGGAGTTACCAATGATAACAAAATACCTTCGTGCGCGACCAGCACCTCTTGTGCTATGGGGCGTATGTATGTAAAGGTGGTTTGTGGTACCGCGGTGTAAGGTTCCCTCGAAACATCTGCTAGCTCCAGGTACCTATAGAAAAGATGATAAAGCACCAACATCGCGCACAAAGACTAGACAGAGTTCAATGTGAACTGGGAAAGCTACAGAACACGTTTATCAAGCCTTGTTTGGCCCTTGTACTCTACGCCTATCGAAAAAAGCCGGGTGAAACCAGGACCCCTCAGATTATGAGAGCAGTACTCTCATACGAAGGCGGATGAACGGCCCCTGTATGCTGGTAGTAAACTGAGATAAGCTAAAAAAGTCTCGTCGTCTCTAAAAAGAATCTCCAAGTTTCTTTGAGGCCGAACCGCCTAGCATCCGTTGTGATGTGAGGAGGTTTCAAGACATTTTTTGTTTATTATTAATGTTGCCAAGGATGTGTAATTTATCATTGTCAACAGGAGGAGACGCATATGAGAACTGTCGAGAAGAGATAGAATAAGTGAGAAGTTCTTAGAGAGTGACTGATTTTGTTTAGAAGTTGTGGGAGTTTTTAAAGAAATTGAATCTTCACAAAGGTATGAGACGCCCCACACTCCACCCAGCAAATTCTGTATAGAATCAGGCGAGTAATAGGAGTCTGGAAAATTTAAGATCAGCAGAGGCAAGTTCTTAGAAGTAAAAGACGGGAGCAGAATGACTGAAAATAGCTGAAGAAATGAGAGGGTCTCGAGTCATGCAGGCATTACCGACGTGATAGAGTGTAGATGTGCAGGTGAGACAGATCATTAATGAAAAAGTTCACGAATAAAGTAGGAGATAATTAAGACAGAACCCTGAGGAAAAACACTAACTTGGAAAGGAAAAAAGAAGAGGAAGTCGACCAATCAACAACAGCCGATATTAGCAGATTTGAAATGCAACTAAGACATAAGTAAGCAATAGAGAAGGAGGAAACCCACAATGGCTCTTCAGATACTTTTTGGAGAGCAGTGACCGGTGCCATACTCGGTCAAATGACATTGGATTATGTCAGAGAGCGCACCACGCCAAAGTCTTCCCGTTAGGTCCTAAGTATGCAGAACGAATTAGACAAAACTCATAGAATTCAAGTTGGAAGAATAGGAAAGTATACCGCCTGTAGACCTAGAGCGCCGGCGCGGCGAGAAAGCGCGTACTGCGCTGATCAGAAAGAAGTGAAGGACATTCCAGATGATCTCAGGTTTCAAAGATCTTAGAGAGAATACAAGTGAGATCTATAGGCGATAGTTAGGAGGACCAGAGCGGCTTCCTTTTTCGAATAGGTTGGACATTTAAATGCGTCTCCAACACTGAGGGAAAGTCATAGTATTGCAGACATTAGACATATAGCTTGAACGAGGGTGGGCCAGCACGGAAAGCACACTCTCTACTAATAGATTTGTTTCTTAAGAGGGAATGCCAATCCGTTGGCCACACCTTCCAACGTTCATTGATTTTTCAGGAGCCCCATGCACCCGATCTTCAGCGTATGTAATCACAGCAAAGGCATAAGACACCTGAGAGGAGAAGGAAAGGAAGAAAATGCCAGAATTGGCTGTAGGGTGAGTTAGAGGGAAAATATGGTCGAATAAATTTGGTGCGGTCTTTTCAGGTTGGGGATAGAGAATTAGCAACAGAACCATCAGATCGAATTAGAGGAGGAAAGACACTTTTATTATGTTAGCTGCAGAGATGCTTTTTTTTGCAAGAGGCCAGAAGATTCGTCAGTAGGATAAATAAGGAGGTTAGCGACCTTTCGTTTGATGAAAGCCCCGTTTTTGCTTGACGAAGAGTATCCCTACAACCCGATTTCTAGCTGCTGAATGAAAATTCCCCAAGAGTGATAGAGCTACTTCTGAGCGAATTTATTTCTCACTCCCGATCATCAGCACCTTGTCTCTAAGCCCTGAACTGGCCATAAGCAACACAATCGTACTCGATTCGAAAACCAGTTTATTGTGAGGAGAGAAAGATTTGTAGTTCTGATTAGGGCGAGGGGGAGGGGGGAGTGGGGTGGAGTGTGTAGGGAGTGGTGGGTCGGTGGGGGTTCGTTGAAGGAACGAACCTGCTTACATCCCATCAACATCTACAGCATCCCACCTTATCCACATTATAAGATTGCGTAGAAGCGACGCAAGGCCCCAAATCGGCCCGACACAAGTCTGCCAGAAAAAAAACGCATAAGGCAGTATGAGGAGCTGTGTTGAGAGAAGGTATTAAAACTTGAGAGAGTATACATGGTTGTAGGTAGATTTACCAGATCTAGGAAGAAAAGTGGATTATCATTACAATTGAGAAGACTAAGTGTAAAAAAGGTCAAAGTGTGCTTCAAGATTGGTGTCCGGACGATCCGAATGTGTGTTGGTATTTAATTAGTGCTCCAGTACTCCGTTGAGAAGCCTGAATGATTGGCCCTCTTCCCCACCTAATTGAGAGTATGAGAGCGACCCATCCGACCATTCGTGTCTGTGTACATGGAAAATCCCCCCTAAATAGAGATCCTCAGAGTATTTGGATTGAAATATTATAACGCTCGTGCGAGTAATATTCAGCAATATTATTGATCATTTAAAAGACTTGATATTAAATCTTGTTTCTTGTTTAGGTTGAAAACAGTAACAGAAGCACAATATTTTATCTTGTCAGTATCTCAGTAAGGGAGAAAATTATTTTAGAACTCACTTTAAACATTCCCTGAAATATAACATCAGAGAAAAGGAGATTCGACACAATACAGCGTAGACGTTTACAGGACCCTTGAGTTTTATGTTACATAGCAACATATCTCCACCCTTTAGACGGGGAAATTATCGAAATTATAAGTACAGTTGGAACAATATCCCAACGAGTTAGAGATGCAATTCCTTAACATTATAGAGTCTCTCAGACAAGAGCTCAAAAGTTTAGGGTAGAGTTAGAAAGGTGGGGTGTTCTACGGAAGCAGAGTTAAGAGTTTTTAAGCCGAACGGTTATGTATGGTGAAGTCAAGGTAGAAACGACCCAACACCACCCAATCTGCCATCAGCACACTCACGCACGCACACAACAAAATAAAAACCAAAAAGCCAAAGACAGACTCAAATCAACATAGTAGAAAACGATAATCTGATTAAAATGCATCAATACACGCTATTAAGATCCTAAATAAAAAATCGATATTTTGAGAGTGAGAGTTAAATAATTATAAAATATCAATTTTTGTATAATAAAACTTTAGGAAATTTTAAAACGCTGAACAGTATTTACAGAAAATTTGAAAAATCTAAAAAGTTAAGCCACACAATCTTCATACTATAAACTAAAACACATTAAAACTACACACATACACCTACACACACTCAGACAAACAAAACAACTTAAACAAATGTTAAAACATAAGCTAAATGTAAAAGTATCCTAACGTGGTGAAAACCAGCATTAAAACCATAAAATATAAATTTAAAACCTTAATGAATAACTCATTCAAAAATATGAAATTTTTTTATCAGTGAATGAAGCTTTAAAAGTTTGATTAATGAATAACTCATTCAAAAATATGATATTTTTTTATAAGTGAATGAAGCTTTAAAAGTTTGATTAAGCAAATGAATAGTATATAAATAAAATAATCGGCAAGCAACTGAACAATTTTAAGAATCTCAATTACTGAACCTATTAAAAAATCAAATTAACACAAAATTACAATCTTATTATCTTACAACCTTATAAGATTGTATTTGTTAAAATAAATTAGTAACTAAATTCAAAATACAATTTTTTTTCAGATGTAAAAATGTAATATTCATTTTAGTGTCGGATGATATAAGCTGGTGTAAAGAACATCTCTCTGCACCTGACGTCATAATCTCAGGTAGGTTTTGGTCCGATATATTTCCTTTCCAGGTAATGATTTAAATGTGAAAAGAGAATATTATATGATACTATATTTCTATAATACTAAAGAAACCCACCTTTTCCATAATGAAGATTTCACTAACACTAGAGAACACCCTCATTATGAAGGTTTCTCTAACTCTAGAAAAGATCCCATTGTCGTACGAGGTGTGGGATGCCGACACTTCGTTGTTTGCGAAGGCATTCCTTCAATTCTTTTTATTCTCCTTACTTTGTTTATTACATTCCCATGTAATTATTATTATTATTATTATTATTATTATTATTATTATTATTATTATTATTATTATTATTATTATTATTATTATTATTATTATTATTATTATTATTATTATTATTATTATTATTATATTACTGATTATTTTTGTTTTTGTTATTGTTTTTGTTTTATTTATTATTATTATTATATTATTATCATAATTATTATGTATTATTGATTATTTTATTATATTATTTTATTTATTATTATTATATTATTATTATTATTATTATTATTATTATTATTATTATTATTATGATTCTGATTATTATTATTATTATTATAAGTGATTGCAGGCCTAGATGTGAAGGTTCCGACGCAGTTTGTCAATATGAAGATTATCTTCGCATGGCTCTCGAGCTGGGAACCCTCTTCTGACTCTAAGACTCTTCTCATTGAAAATGGGTTGGGGATAGGCCCTAGCAAAGCCACCACCCAGTCATCAATTTGCTCAAGGCGAAATTCGTGTCTTGCCTCGGAACCCTTTGGACCTTTTGATCAGAGACCTACGCGATTTTGGAGCTACGAATGTGGAAATATTAAAAGAAACACTGAGATTGCTTACTTTAAATTAGCTAGCACTAAGGGAAAAGGAGGAGGAGATGGTGCTTCTAATGATTGACCGGTAAGATTGATGTTCTATGGAGTTGTGAAACCAGACTGTCGGCCGTGCACGGGTGAAAGTGCTGCAATGATGATTGCTACTTCTCTACAGTGGAGACAAGAGATGAAACATGGTGTTGGTATTGCTGAACAAGAACTAGCACAGGCAGTAAGTATATGACAGGCTAAATGAAAAGGATCTGGCTTCTCGATCAAAGCAGATCAGCATGATCTGAGTTTTAATTCAGGTTTATGCCCCAACAAGGAAGACGGTTGAAAGAAAGAGAAGCTTTCTATCTGAGAGTACAAAATGTGAGGAGGGATGCGTAATCAAGACAAAATCGGATAGATTATTTGGGTGATTTAGAACGGACTTGTTGGAGGACAAGGACCGACGAGGGGGAGGGAGTGATAGCGTGGCTTTTGTATTGAGGAAAGAACCCTGCAGGGGAGGGGCGTTATGAGATTTTTGCTGTACAGAATGACTATGAGGCGTGATGAATGCACTTTTACAACCAGTGAGAGATAGCCACAAAATGGACGTGGTACAGAATGGATATGGGGAGGATAAGAGCGATAGCGATGGATGTAAATCATCGATGACCTAGATACTAACAAATACACAAAGACTGTTTAAAAGACCGTGAAGAGTATATCGTCGATCTCGGGAGACGATTCGGATCACCGTTTGGTTGTAGGAAAGATGAGAATAGATAGTGTTAAACCATATAAATGTAAGTAGGAAGAGATTCATGGTGGAAAAGTTGTATATGCCGAAATAGAGAATAAAATTCTCAACGAAAATAATATCTTTAACACCAGTATGTGGTAATGGATGCGGAGGTGGACGAGAGTTGGAGAGTATTGAGGGACGTACCCTGTGGAGGTGTCTGGATAGGATGTTGTGAACAGTGAAAACACTCTGGGAAGAAAAAAGGAAACATACTCCATGGTAGACTGAACAGAAGTTAGACTGCGGTAGAGAAAATGAAATGTTTTAAAGGTGAATAAGATTTAGAGGTGGATGAGAGGGAGGAATATGTGGAAGCGAGAAGAGAAGCTGAACAGATAAAAAGAAGAGAAAAAGAGAGCCATCATGGGAAAGGGATTGGAGAGAACTGGAATAGAACCTTTAGGGACTATGAACAGCTAATCTACAGCATTGCACAAAAACTATAAGAGGGTTCTGCCCCCGCCACCTCTAGTGCAATAAAAAATGAAGAATGGAACATATGACTAGCCCGTCATCGGCGTATTAGGAAAAGTGGAAGGAATAGTTTTGAACAACTGTTAATTCCGATGACATAATAGAAAAGAGGACAATTAGGAAGAACGACATGTGGCGTGGAAGGCGGGGGGGAGTGGCAGGATTGGTACCTGAGAGGTGAACAGCAGCGATGGAAAAGATAAATAGTGTAAAGGCAAGGCGAGGATAAGCTGCCTGTGGAGATATTGAGAGGACTGGTGAAGGGGGTGTTTTTGGATAGGACGGAATTAATGACAAATGCTGAAAACGACAGGAAAAACCACGGACGGGTTGGAATAATGGTATTGTGGTCTATATAATAGAGAAAGACGATAAAACGACTGAAAAATTAAGGGGAATTGCCTGATGCCACATTTAGCTAAAGTGTACGAGAGAATATTGGGAGAAGATTGATGGACACAGTCGAATAACTGAATGAATGGCCAACCTGGTTTTCGACCTGGATTAGTTCGCACATTGGTTTGTTTTTGCACTGAGAGATGTGTGAAAGAGTTATGAATTTAACCGGAAAGCATGATTGGCCTTTATCGATTTAGAAAAGGCCTTCGAACGTGTTACGAGAGAGATCTTGTGGAGAATCCTAGGGGGAAAGGGAGTATGAGGTGCCTAATAAACTGATAGGAGCTATAATAAAAGGCACGTATGTGGAGAGCTGTTGCAAGGTGAAGACACAAATGGATGATATAGTTGGTTGGAATAACAACAGGTGTAAAACAGGAAAGTGTACTTTCCCATTTTGTTCATAACGTTTATGGATTATTGTGTCAAGGTGTACAGGGAAAGGGTGGTGGAGAGATTTTGGATACGCAGAAGATCTGGCGTTGATCTTCGGAGTCAAGAGCTCCTGCAGAGGTTTATATGTGGCATGGACGAGGTGTATTGTGAGACGGGAATGAAAATCAATCAGTGAGCAAAGACGAGGTTATGATGGTGAGCAGGTAGCAGGAGGAGTTGAATATCGAATTTGGAGGTGGAGAGTACTGTAAACAGACGGAACAGTTTAATATTTAGGCAGTGTATAGTGGTAGTAATAAATGAATATGTTTAGGAGTTGAACCATAGAATTTGGAAGTTTAATAGGACACTTGCGTCGTGTACCCTTTTGCTCAGGACCGTATATACCGAGGAGAGTTAAAATAATAATCTAGTACCAGAATTATGAGGCCAAATTAGCATAGTGGACATGAGGCTTTGGACACTAAACCAGAAGGTAAAGTAAAGTACAGGCATGCGAATGAAAGTATAAAGATTGATATTGGGGGTGACAAGATTGAATAGGGAGGAATGATGACGTGAGGGCGGTGTTGGGAGTGGAGAGTATATGGGAACTGGTAGAGAGAGGACAGTTGAGATGGTTCGGACATGTGAGGAGGATGGAAGCAAATAGGTATGCGAAAAGGTATTATGAGTGGCAGCCGGAAGGAAGGAAAGATCAAAAGGTCATGGAGAGGTGGGAGGGATGGTGTAAAGAGACCTATGGAGAGAAGGGGATGACTATGGAGGAAGTGGAGGAGGAAAGAATTTACGATGATCGACGGCGATGGAGAAGCTTCGTGCAAGACATCTGACAGGTGCATACACCTACAGGAGGATGGTGGTGGTGAGAGTAGTATGTAAGCGAAATTGAAAGTGTAGCTTTTTACCTGCCCCTGACCTTTTTTGACCTTGTACCTTTTTGGCCTTGTAGTTTTTTGGCCTTGTAGCTTTTTGCAACCGCTTAACCGGAGAAGGGTTTGGCAATAAACGGTTGCGTAGCAACGTTGTACGTGGTTCCCCCCTAGTTTTGACCCCCTTTTAGGAGCTTAACCCCCTTTTTTTGATGTTTTGGCCTTGATATTTCGGTCTTGGCCTTGATATTTCGGCCTTGATACCGTATCAAGGGCTGAAATTGACCATTCTTAAAGGTTCGTAGGGGATTAAGTGGTCATAAATTGAACTCAGTCAGGTACCTGCCTCCCTACCTTTAGTAGGTAGCTATCCTAACATGAGGTCATGTAGGTACCTGGCCTGTATGGAGCTTATTTCCATCTAACTTATTTCATCTCCACTTCAAACCTTCCCTGCCCACGCAACACATTCGGCTACATAGTACACAACCACAGCAAGAACAACCACTACAAACACACGCACACCCACACCCCCGTAGGCTACTTATACCACATACACTCCCTGACCTTTACTAGCTCACACCACACTGCACACCTACCTCAGCCTACCTCGTTATGAAGCTTTGGCTTCAGGGGAAATTTTGAGATACCTAATTTTAGAAACTCCTAATTTTTTTTTTGAGAACCCAAATTTTGGAGAAGTCGATTTTTTGAGAACCCTAATTTTTGGGACCCTATTTTTTTGGAACCCCGCTTTTGTATTGCCTAGGGTAACAATTAATATATACTTCGATATTTGGCAACCCTCGAAGAAGGGTTTGCGCCAACGGTTGTCGTAGCACCCGTTGTATCGTGTCCACCAAATTTTTGACACTTCCGAAGATTTTCTATTCAGGGTACAATTATAATACCTTGATTTGCAACCCTTCGAAGAAGGGTTGCGCTAAGACGGTTGCGTAGCTAACGTTGTAACCGTGTCCCACCCAAGATTTTGGCCCCTGACTTTTGTATTCGGCAGGCTACAATTAATCATAATACCCTGGATTATTGGGCAACCCCTGCGAAGAAGGGTTGCGCTAACGGTTGCGTAAGCAACCGTTGTACGTGTCCACCCGAAATGACACTTCGAGTTTTTGGTATTCCCGGGTACAACTTAATATTATGCTTGATACACACCCCGTAACAATTACACCACTCATAGACACTACATCACGATATAACTTACACTCACCATAGAGCACTTACGCTCACCCATATACAACTTACATTCACACACACACATCACACAACACGCCCTCGGTATCTAAAGCCTATGCTTTGATACCTCACTTTGATGCCTCAGTTTGTGCTCAGCTTGATTGCCTCAGATTTGATGCTTCAACTTTTGATGCCGTTAAACTTTGATGCTCAGGCTTTTGCTGACTCATATTTGATGCTCATCTTGTGATGCTCAAACTTTGAGGCTCAATTTTGATGGTCAACTTTGTTGGCTTAGCATTATTGATGCCACTTATCTTGATGGCTCAACTTTGATGGCTCAACTTTGGTGGCTCAACTTTGAAGGCTCAGCATTATTGATGACTCAACTTTGATGATTCATCTTTGATGGTGCCTATCTTGTTCGTTCATCTTTGATGGCACCTATATTGATGGTTCAGCATTATTGATGGTTCAGTACATTTTGATGGTTCAGTAGACTTTGATGGTTCCCAATCACGTAAGAGTGTCTATTAGTGTCTATAAGTGTTACTATTAAGTGTTCTAGTGAGTATTAGCGAGTGCCAGGTGAGTGCCAGGTGAGTGCCAATGAGTGTCAATGAGTGCCAAGTGAGTGCCAAGTGAGTGCCAAGTGAGTGTCACATAGTGCCAATTAAGTGCCAAATATGGTGCACCTGAGTGCACTTTTTCAAGTTTTCTAGCTTTTCCTGAGCTAGAATAGACCTAATATGGTGTGTCTACCCCTAAAGTTATAAGATAAGGAATCGATTGGTGTATATTACAAGCTGGTAGGAAGCTTCTGTTGAGTTAGCTTTTCTAGCTCTACCTGATCACCAGGCAACCTAATTGGTGTCCTACCCGCAATGTTATATAGGTATATGATTCGAAGGTGTAATATTATAGAGTGCTAGGATGTTTCCTTCTATGAGTTTAAAAAAACATAATATTTATATATATATATATAATATTTTATATATATAATATATATATTATAATATATATAATATCTATATATATATTATATTATTATATACTATATATATATATATATTATTTATATATATATTATGTTATATAATATATATTTTATATATATATAATATATATTAGTATATATTATTTATATATATATATATATTTATATAATATTATAATATATTATATATTGCATAACCTAAGGAGTTACACTGTTACTTACGTTACGCCGCGCTGCATTTGCCTCAACCAGACGCACCCGCGTGCCCGCGGTTTCGCGTTCCCAGGCGCCGCGTCCCCCGCCCGCGGTCCGCCCGCGCGCGCGTCGTCCCCGCGCGTGTGCCCGAGGCGCAATTACCCGCATGCACGATAATATTTCATAGTTGTGAATATCAAATTTAACTACTCAAAGAATTTCTTCAAATATACTATTGAGTATCTTTTTATTTCTACTTAACTTTTTTATTAAAAGATTTTTTGCAATCCTAAAACTGTAACTCATGACATATTCAAAAAAATTCTCTCTAAATATATGTTGAGTCATCTTCATTTTTACCTACTTAAATTTTTTTTATTAAATAACATTTACATTACATAAGTTAAAGAGTAAACAGTAAATAAGTAGCTCGATGCATAGAAATGGGGAAATAGTAAGGCTTTGTTTTCTGTTTTACTGTTTTGAGCAGCTTTACTCTATTATTAACATTTTTTTTTTTTTAGTATTTTATCTTAATTTTAATTTTATTTGTAATTGGATGTAAGAAAAAAGTTCATACTCTTTAATATGTATCATTTTATTATTATTTGTAGATTTTATTTTAAAAATTAAACTTACAGACTAAGAAACATAAATCATTGAGGTTGTTATCCAGCACAAAGGATTATACTTTTGTTTTATGCTTACTGCTTTACCAGTTTTAGCTGTTAAACTCATATTTTTTACATTC
>JABUQX010095127.1:0-35208 GCA_015478945.1 Trachelipus rathkii
AATTATATAATTTTGACCGTTTAATTAAAAATTATAATATAAATTTAAAAAACTTTTAAAACATTTCTTATTATTCCAATTATAATAAATGTATTATTATATATTATTATTATGTAATTCTATATGGAGGTTGGGACACCCTATCAGCTGTTTGCTTCTTCCCATTATCTGCAGTTTGAAGCTACCTCCCAATCCCTAAGTGGCTAATAGAATTTTGGGGAAAGAGGGTTAGTGATGATTGTTATTATTAGTGGGATTAATACTGTAGTGTTGGTAATGGGTAATTTTAGTGTTGTTATTCAAATAGTGCTAATGTTAGTGAAGGTAATGTTGTGGAAAATATCAACTTCAATGTTGCTGTTAGCAATAACAGTAATACTTATTATGGTAGTTATATATATTTATATATATATAATATGTGTGTGTGTGTAGGTGTATAGATTAAAAAATATTCTATATGTATATATATATATACTATATATATATATATATATATATTTATATATATATAATTTGTGTGTGTGTGTGAGGGAGAGAGAGAAAGAAAGAGAGGAGAGAGAGAGAGAGAGAGAGAGAGAGAGAGAGAGAGAGAGAGAGAGAGAGAGAGAGAGAGAGAGAGAGAGAGAGAGAGAGAGAGAGAGAGAGCATTTATATATTCCATCTTTCCCATACACGCCTAAGGAGAAGGGAAATGGCTCATAAAGCAGGTGTCCTACCAAACACTCCATACCAACTTGCCCTCATTCGACCCTGTCCCACATCGGCGATGGGGCGCTGTTCACTATACGCAGCATACTGTAGTTTAATATTGCGTTTGTGTATGTGTTTGTCATGCATTTATTTATCTAAACATCATAACAAACCCTTTAAACAAGCTTGTTCGTAATTAGTTCAATTTATATATTTGTATATTCTGCTTAAGTTCTAACATGACACCACATTTCGAAAGAGAGGGAGAGAGAGAGAGAGAAATTGATCTCTCCCTCATCGTAACGTTTCGCTTACATCACATAGCAATATCATTTTCGTTAGTATGTTTGTTCATCAACCATTTTAAACTCACCTTGCGTGTAGCAGGTTATCTTCAATACTAAAAATGCATCTTGAAAATCAACCTATCTCATTCCTGTCATACGATGTACGTAAAATCAAATTAAATCAAATCAGAGATCTTTTTCTGGATACAACCACATTTCTTGTATCTAATGCAAGCACGCCGGCACCCCTCTATTTTTCGAAAGGGTTTGAGGCCAATTTATAAGGGGTGTTGGGAAACTAGTAAGGGGGACCAGAAACCACGAGCTCCCTCTAATTCTTAAACTGCATGTATTCTATCAATCATTAGCAATTATCATCCTCATCATAAATTATTAGATATATCAGTATAATTAAATATCAAATAATCGCGGCAATTAATCATCATTTAGTTATTTCTAATCATTTATTCTAGAATTGGTCGCTAATTCGGGCTTGTAAAGTAAATGTATTAGAGGTAGGACGTCTAATATTTTTGGAATGACTGAAAACCGGAGTAATAAAGTTAAGACATAATATTACTATCTACGTTATATATATATAGTATAGTATTGATTACTACTATCGTACGTCTATACACGGACTATAGCCGCCTGACTATAGACGTCATCTAGTAGCTAGTCATCATTATTGTCCATATTTCTATAGGCGCTGTACATTTATTCTATATGTATTACTTATATATATAATTATATATCTATATTAGTTTTATATATAGTATATATATTATATATATATATATATATATAATATTTTATCATAATATTATATATATATCTAATTAATTCATACTCTATAAGCTATATTTATTTATTCGCGGGAGAACTCTGGACCCTGCCCGGTCGCCGCTAGCGGGCGACGTACGCGGCCATCTTTAGTCAGTATGATCAGGGCGCGTACGTGATTAGTGAGCGGTAACCGTCAGGTCTTTTGCGCCTCTGCCTGAGGCGCCCGACGGTACCGGGCGGCTCTAGGCGGCGGTACTACTACATACCACGGCCGTGACGGGGTTGGCTGCCGTCAGGGTACATATCACTAGCGTGCAGAGTGAGTTGTTTGATGTCTTTTAAGTAATCGCATCACACAGAGTTGTAAGTTGGTTTAAATAGTCTCCATACTAAGACCTTATATAACTACACTCGTGCTAATATCCTACACAGTAGAGTGGCATAACTTATACTAATATGCACTCCTGGATTTCATGAGAATATATTTCCAAGTTTCAAAGACGTAGTTAAATTCAATCCACTGACTTTGTACAGCTTAATGTAATCATATTCTACATTCTATACTATTGAGAGATTCTTGTTCTACCTCTGGCACATTATCCTTGTATATATTTTCACTTCTCTAGCTACTGTCTTAAAAGTAAAACACTCGAAAGCCAGGAGTGAGGAGTAGATATGAGCTCTCCCGATTCTTCTCATATAAGATATAATTAACGCGTAACAATATGAGAGAGACGTCTAGACCTCACCGGTACGTCTGCCGTCACCCCAAGTTCGTAGCGGAAACAAATAGGTGGCGAATATTCGCGAGTATCTCGAATAACTTTCGATCCTTGCGAACACGGGCGTTAACCAGTATTACTAGTCACTCGTGGAAAAACTTCTACTTTGTCACGTTATATCTATCTAAATCACTTTCTACCGTGCGGGTCAGGTTCTTTTCGTTTCCTCCTTCTCCGTTGGCGGGTTGGGATTCGCTGTGTTTTCCTCGTACGATCGTCCTCTGTGACCTCTCTACTACTTATATATTCCACCCGGATATTTTCAATACTCTACTCTTGAGATCTCATTTTTCAGATTATCACTCGAGTCTGAATTGACTCTCTCATCTCGTGCGACGTCTCTCTCTTCAATCTCTCTCTCTATCTTCATAACAAATCATTGGAACATACTCTTTTCATATTCTTATCATGTTAGTTCTGATAATTGAGGAATGAATAAGAACTATTTTTAGTATATTTTTTATAATAACTATTATTATGAGGTAATAATTAAAGTTAAAGCCAGTAATCAATAAAAATAAAGTGGCATAAGTGAGATATTGATTGTATAGGAGTGGTTAAGGTGAGCTGGTATTTCTGTGAGATTACTGATTTTTGTCATATATTAAGTATATTATATATATATAAATTATAATATTGATTTTAAAAATATTCATAATAAAATTTATATTAGTAAGCATTTTAGAATAAAATAGATTATTATAAAAATTTATAAACAAAGTATTTACTAAGTTATAAATAATATAATAATTTCACTTTTAGTTTCAAAGATAATCGGTAGAGGCTGATGGATGTATTCGGCAGCATTAGAAGACTGTGGCGGTGGTTCAGGTTAAATCCTAGTTCGTTTCCATAAGGATAGATAATATATCATAGTATACGTGTGCCACACTCCTTAAGATGAATGCAAGGATGACTATTTGTCTGTGGTAAGTTGTGGAATGGTGATGGTAGCTTTTACAAAAACATTAAAGTATGTTAATATTCGTGTTAGTGGTTATATAATATACTGTGTTAGGTAGATAATTCTTGGTGATGTCAAAGTAAATCATGGGTTTGTATATATAAAATATCTGGTGGTACGTTGTATGTATAGTGTTTAGTGTTATAGGTGTATATGTTACATAATGCATAGGATTGTTATATTAATGATCATGTTAGAATGTGGTAATATAGATGTTTGATTAAGTGTATGTGTGTTAGTTATGTGTGTGTGTGTGACGAGCGTGTGTATATAAGTATGATAATGTATGTCTCTTGGGAAAATGTAAGTGAAGTGATATTGATGTACTAAGTGTCATAGGGAACTGTGTGTGTATTATAGTTGATGTGTATGTGTTAGTGTGTTGTAGTGTGTGTGTGTGGTGTGTTGGGTGTGTTAGTGTATGTGGTGTAGGTGTGGGTGTGTGGGTGATGTGTGTGTCCTAATATAATACATAGGCAATGAGTATAATAAACACTAAAGTTATATATAAAAATAATAAAAATATTATAATAAATATAAAATAATAAAAATATATAAATTAAAATAAAAATGAATAAAAATAAAAGTATATTAAACATAATAAAATTATAAAGAAATCAATAAAATGTTATAATATAAAATTAAATACAGTAATGCTATTCCAGCTTAGAATATTGAAGTATGTGATGAAAGTTAAATAAGTAAAGCAGAAAGTTGCTAGTAGCAGAACAGTTTTTAAACACTTGTCCTAAGGAATTAGCAACATTTTTGAGGGAAATGAAAGAAAGTAAAGAGTTAAAGGCAGTATAAACAAATAAGCCATACAATCCTTAGGTGTTAGGTAACACTTTTGATTTACTGATTTAACTGATCAAAGTTTATATTAGTAATGTATGTGAGTTATGCAGTAAGCAGTGAGTTAAGCATAAGCTAGTAAACGTATTAATAATAATATAAAATGATATAAAGTGTAATGACAGATAAGTTAAAGTGAGTAAGTAAAGCTCAGATAAACTAAAAGCATACTATAATCCCTTAGGTTGATTTAGTAACACCATCTATTGGTTTATATACTTAATATTACTGCTTTATTAGATGATATGTTAAAGTATTGTGAGAACATAAACGCAGTGGAGTTAAGCGAAAGCAGTAAAATATTAATAGAGCCGTATATATTAACAGTATATAACTAACATACTATAAACCTCATAGTTTGTAACACACTCATTGTGATATTACTGTGATTACTGCTTTATAGTACTGGCTAACTAGCCGCTATAATGATTTAAGCAGTAAGCAAGTCGACGTGTCATTAAAGCGAGTTAAAAAAGCAGAAAAGTTCCAGCAGATAAAGTGCAGATTAAATTTTTTACAAATTATAATGAGCTATACTAATACTACCCTATGGTGTTAAGTGTAACTACTTAGACTATTATCCATTCAGACACAGTCGCTTTTTTTAGCAGTTGTTGTTGATTATGTTATAATATTGATTTGGTAGTAAATAAAAATGTATTATATATTTCGGGCAATCCAGATTGTTTTGTTCTACCATACAATTTTTAAAATATATTCAATTAATAAATATATATAAGTAAATAGTTAGTATAAAAAAATATATAGTTATAATAAAATTAATTGTTTAAATATTTAGTAGTATACTTGATTTAATTAGAGTTTAACAGTTTTTGTGGAGAGTTTTCTCAGTAAAGTGTTTATTTATATATATAAATTGTTATAAATATGAAATAAATGAATGACTCATGTATACTTTAATAAAGAAGAGTGAGAGAGTTAGTTTCATTGTGAGATATATACATATGTAGCGTTACTACGGGAGCGGTGATATCTGTTCACCTGCGGTGCGGTGTATTGATCATGCTATTATTGTGCGGAGTGGTCGACATGTCGGCTCTCTTAGTAGATGTATCACCATAGTTATGTACATAGGGTAAGAACTATACAAATATTTAACTTCTGATTCTAATGAATGAGGGTAGAAAATGCTAGAAAAAGGAAGAAAATGCTAAATCAATAGTAGAAACTATCCTACACTTAATAATATAGTAACCAATCGCTAAGTGTTATGGTAAGTGATCATGTCTATGGGTGTGAAGTTGTTTGGTAGTGTCTACAGGTGAGAGTCATGTTGATGTATATAAGTGACATAGTTTGTAATGTGTGTATAATACATAGAGTGTATGTGTTGTATGAAATTTCTTGTATGGTGTGAGTGTAGTAAATCTGTGTGTGTGTAAGTAAATCTGTTCCGTGAGTGATTGTGTTTATCTTATTGTGTGTGTGTGTTGTGCGTGTGTGTGTGTGTGTGTAAGTAAATTGTTGTGAGTGTTCATCTGAAGACAAGTGGGAGAAATCTATGTTAGAGTAAGTAAAATCTTTGGTGAGTATAGTAATAATCTGTATGTAAAGTAAATCTGTGTGTGGTGAGTGTAAGTGTAAAAATAAATTAAATCTGTGAATATATATATAATAGTATATATATATATCTATATAATATATATATATTAATATATATATAATTATTATATATTAAAATACTAATATATATATCTGTATTAATTGATATATTATTATATATATATATATATATATATATATATATAATATATATATTATATATATAATATATTATATATAGTTATAGTATATATAAAATAATTATATATATATTATATATAATATATAATTATATATATATATATATTATATATATATATATATCTTAAGTAATATTATATACTAAATAATATAATATATTAATATATCTATATAATATATTATATATATTCACTAATAAATTATATATATTCATAATATATATAATATATATCTATAATATATATATATATATTTAATTATAGTATATTAATAATATATAATTAAATAAGTATATTATGTAAGATATAGGCTTAGCGCAATACTTTAGGTAGTCAAGCCCCTGTTATAAGTCTCGAGAACCTAAATATACATAATAACATTTAGAATTTCTCGATTCAATACTCGTTCTATAAATATTAAAATCCTTTTTTTCTTAAATATTAAGAAAAAACGTTTTAGTCTAATTAAAAAATGATAAAAGTTGATTTG
Organism: Trachelipus rathkii; assembly: GCA_015478945.1. Lineage (NCBI taxonomy): Eukaryota > Metazoa > Arthropoda > Malacostraca > Isopoda > Trachelipodidae > Trachelipus > Trachelipus rathkii. The sequence continues at coordinate 6,618 of JABUQX010095127.1, forward strand.
ATTAATGAAAGAACACAAGATAGCGTGTGAGTTCCGCACTGATTATTACTCGGTATTCTGAATTCAGTGTAATTTTATTCACTTTGTGATTCTCAATACGAGAGACCTGATTATAAATACGATATAAAAATATAATTTAACATACGATAAATAATATAATACTAATTCAAATATAATATTAAAATAAGTATAAATCAAATATAAGTATACACAAATAAATTCGGTATTATAATAACATTTTAGAAGCAATGAGCGCACGCAGCAAAAATTTTTCATCTATCTCTCTATTATTCGATGTATTAGGTGAGAGAGTGAGTATCGTATTATATAAACTACTTCTATAGTATTCTATATTCTATAAATCTACTTTTAATCAGGAATTACTTATAATATATCTTCATATTCATCCTATTTCTATAGTATTCATTATCTATTTTCTCATTACCTTTACTCATTATCTTTTTATATCTACTATTTTATTCTCTTCCATTTTTCTCCTTCTTATCATTTGTTATATTATTATATAAATTATATGATATATATATATTTATTAGTAATATAAAATAATATATAACTATATAAATATTATAATTAACATTATAATAAATAGTATATATTATTATAATAATTATAAATATTATCATTATATCTAATATTATAATATAATTAATACTAATTATATATATAATAATTCTATATAATATAATAGATATTATAGTAGTACTGATATTATATATATATTATTATATCATATATATATATAATTAATTATATATTAATATTAATATATATTAATATATATTAATATGTTACATATATATAATATATTATATATATATTATAGTATCTAATTTTATTATTATTAATATATTTAATATATTATTATTATTATTATTTATTAATATATTTATATTTAATTTAATATATATTACTTATATATATTTATATATAATATTATAATAATTAATTTATTTTTATTAATAATATTTAAGTGACTTAAAGATTCTAATTAGATCATGATTTTCAATATATCTTCATTCCAATCTCACATTTTTAGAATATCTGTGGTCTAAAGGTTCAATAAATCTATGCCGAGTGGTTGGTATTCGTATCTGGGGTGTATCATTTTTGATAAATATAATATACAGATATAAACGCTGAAACGTGAGAGTAGAATGAGATATGACTGTAGGTAAGTAGGACAGTATAAAAGTAGTGAGTAATAACGTGAGTGGATAATCGTGACATGACATACATATGAGGCGCATGTAGTGTGTGTATGTGTTTGTATGTGTTGTAGGGTGTGTTATGTGTGTATGTATTAATGGTGATGCGTGAGTGTGTGCATAGATGGGTGTACGGAGGTTGATTATAGGTGGTGCGAGGGTACATGGATAGGATGACAAGCGTTGCGGATAGTGAAATCCTACGTCAGGTTGAGATTGAGGAAAGCGGCCGGCCTTTGCGGGTTGAGCGAGCCGCTGCTTAGGTACTGCTGGATTGTGCGAACGCAACTTAAGTGATTATATGACATCAAATAACGTTGAGGTGATGGATAGTGCTCTCTATTGGAAAAGAAGTATCAAAATCACGTGGTCAATTCGACCATTATGGACCGATATATAAAAATAGGGGAAAATTAAGTGAGGGTGAGAGCAAATTAACGTAGAACAGGATAGCTTCGTCAGTCATATCCGCTATATACCTCTATTTGTAGTAATAAGAGGAGTCTATTCAATCAAAAAGGTTAAGTAATCAAAAGGTGATCTAAATGAGTGATCAAATTAAAATAGTGAGTTATTCGTAGAGGGTGCACAAAAAGTGAGTTCTAAAGGATGCTAAGTTATAAATGCGTTTTGTAGTTGGTTACAAAAGTGAGGTGTCAGTGTTTTTATGTTTCCTACCAATGAATATTAATATATTGTATTAGCAGTGCTATGACATTTTATTTAATATAGTAAAGTATATTAATATTAGTATTATTATAGTATATATATTATATAATATAATTATATATTATAATTCATATAAATAGTAATATATATATTGATTATGAATATTTATATATATTAATTTTATAATTATACTTGATATATTATATTATAATATATAATGTATATCGTAGTCTATTAATAGTATTCAATATATAGGTGATTAATTAATTATCTTATTCAGATATATATATAATATATTATATTAATCTAATATATATCAATATATATAATTTTATATATATTGTATATAATATTATAACATATAATCATATTATATAATTACGAAAGTACGAGCATGACTACCCTACACACGTCGTTGATTAAAGAGTTGGATGCACAGAGGTCTAATGGTACTGTTTACAGCAAGTAAGCATATAGGGTTTTGCTTCATACCATCGCCACTCTCGCTCACATTGCGCTTAATAACATACATGAACACCAGTTTATTAAGCTTAAGAACAGGGACTTACATTTTCTGTGAGAGATCTGTGTCATGTATGTATTCGGAGAATTCCAAGATAGATGAATTATATCAGATAACAGTCGAGGAATACAATATACCATCGCAAGTCTACAGACTCTTCACTATGGCGCTAGAGATGGAGTACATTCATGGGTTATTTCAATAAATTTAGGATAGGTACATTGTATGAAAAAGGAAATATCGGTAAATAATCTGCTTTAAGAGATTTACCGTGTCGTGAAAGTAGTAGAATATATTGCTCAGAGCCTCTTTAGACTAAGGTATCAGCAACTGAGCTCTATGTTTAGTCTGGTCCCATTTGAAATAAGTCAAAGAGTCTTTTAACTATTTACATTAGAGCGTATTTTGTGTTGTTCTCTATGTTACAATGACCTATGGAGTAGAAGGATTTTGTAACTGAGTTTGAAGATTAGTCGAGTTTCTGCACTGATAATATCGATTTATTTGTACTCGTGGTTACAACGTGCGCGCGTGTACAGGAGCTATTCACGACTCGCCGCGGAGGACTTCTCGATACTATCACCAGATCTCACTATTTCGGAGTATTTCGCGTGCGGATGATTTTGTCTTCTTATATCCTTAACCATCTTCTAGTTGTGAGTGACCCACTTAGTCCTCTACCTCGTACTATCACGTGCGCGTCGTGTGAGCTCTGTTAAGTATTTAGGGCCCGTTCCTCACCTTTACAATAATCATACCCGTAATAATCTGTGCATATCTTAACAAAACACATATCATTAATACATTTAAACTGATTTTTTTTTAACGAAAAACATTTCGTTCATATATACTATTATTAATATTAATATTAAATTCATATTTATATATATATTATATATATATATGATATTATTTATATTATATTATTTATACAATAAAGATATAATATATATATATATATGATTGCATATTTTAATACTTATATGAATCATATATATATATTAATTATTCTATGATTATTACTAATAATTATATTAATACTATATATTATATTATTTATATAATTAATATTCTATTCATTAATTGCATCTTATAGAGCAGATTACAGGAATAATTATGTTTATATATTAACAATTCCACCAATGGATGCTAATGCGTTGCTTTCATACCATTATATAGAATCCATATAACTTATTGAATTGTATTTTATTATAAGAAAAATAATATATTTTTATTTAGAACTTACCACTTAATACATTTGTTAACCATTACAACTTCGATTGATAGATAAAGTTAAGTTCGATATATAAGTAGGTTAAGAGTTAGGCATAGAGCTTGAAACCCCCTTAGACTTGCACCTTTAATCTCTATATATGATTGAAAATATAAGTGTGTGGGAATGCTAATACTTCACCCTATAGTGTATATGCCAGCGATTTCTTTATTTATTATTCATTTTTAAACACTTCTACATTAACAAGGATCACAGTATTCCTTTCGGCTGTAGGTATTGTAGTTTTTGAGATATTTTTTTTTTTTTTTTTTTTTTTTTTTTTTTAAAATTTTTCATTTTTTCCATTATTCAATTTTTCAATTTTTCTTTTTATTTTCATTTTTTTTACTATACTATATATATATATTATATATATATATTATATTATATAATAATATATATAATATATATATATATATTATATATATATATAATAATATATAATATATATGATATATATATAGAGTATATAGTTGCTCCATTCAATGGCGAATAACTCGCCTTTACAGATCAAGATGTAAACCCCACTAAAAAATGTGGATAATTTTTTCAAGAAAAGAAGTGAGTATTAAGTAGGACTATGGATTCTAGTTAAGTTTATATTATTGCCATCTTTTTTATTAGTTCACAAGGAAATGACCTTAGTATTAAATTTCAATGGTAACATATTGTTTATAAAACTATAAGTATAAAAAGAACTAAAACAATTAATTTCGAATCTAACCTCGTGCATATGATAGGAAACGAGATATATGGAGGAAGTAGGGGAACCCTGCTGGAGGGGAAGTCGAAGATCCCCAACGGGGGACTCCGTACCCTTTCTGCCATGCATTTGTGGAGAGCGTTTGCTTATATGCTTGTATTAATTTAACTTCAAAACCTCCAACCGGCTGCCCCCCCCCCTAACATTTTCAACCACTCATTTTCTCACAATTAGTAAGGAATATGAATTGAATTGAATCATGTTTTTAATTTAACGCTCGATTATTAATTTTTTTTTTTTAATAATCAGAATTACCTATGAAATTTAATACTAACATTATTTCCTAACGAACTAATTGAAATAATAATAATAAAAATAATGTTCTTTATTATAACGCAAATATACTGGCAAATATAAGACATTTTTTGATATGTAAGCTGTTTTGTTTGATAATTTTCTACTATAACATTCAAATTATGTAATATTGCTACAAATAACAATAAAATGGACGACGTAATTATCAAGTTAACAAAATAAATAAGGTACAGGTCCAATTTGTCTTTCATCGTAATTGTGCTTAAGAAATTAATGACATCTTATAACAGGATACTATCCCTTAACCGCTATGTTACTGACTCTAATTATATAGTCATATATGCCGACGTTCATTATGACTGCTTATGAACCTCATCTTTTACTTAACTGGTAAAACTTTAATTAACTTAGAGGAAACTGAAATAACTTTTACTCATGCGAGTAAGATTTCAAAGACATACACAACAAATGTTTTATTTATGCTAACTATAAATTTAAAAAAAATGATTTAATAAAACCTCTCTTGATGATATAATTCATGTAAGTACCTTATTTATCATCCCAAGACAATATTGTGAGCTTGGAGCCAAAGTATAATTCCAATCGAGCTCCGACCGTACTGCTGCACCGGCAAATAATGGAATTTCACTTTTTTCAGTTGCGTTTCCTCCAGCTTGCAGAATTCGTGTTTCCAAAGAAAGAGTTTTGAATGAGGCGATTGCAATCACTCGATATCTCTGTTCAACGTATCGAGGCAAAGTATAATATGTGAGAAGTTGTACTATATATATCATGTGGTGAGAGAGGCATATAATATATATATATATAAATATATATATAATTATACTTAATATATATTAATATATATTAATATTATTATATATATATATGATGTGAGATTTACATTTTCACATACAAACAATATAATGCCGCCTATTATAGTTTAAAATTGTTTTATAATTGTACTTCAGCTAATAGGCGAGGTCGCGATTGAAATGAAAGCGTTTTGGGGAGGCATGCAGATCAATTGCTTATTGAGAGAGTCGCTGAGATTGGCGTGGCGAGAAGATGAATAAAGAATAATGTGAAAAATTCAAACATGATGAACTAAGTATTATTAATCATAATTATAGGAAATTAACCGTAAAATTTATCGTGTTTTGTTCAATTTAAGATTATTAATTATTTTAACGCACTGTAGGCAGCATAAAATTACAAATGCTCAATGCCTAATGCGTTGTCAATTTAACCGGCTAATCTGCCGTGATATATAAAAATATGTGCCTTATTAACTGTGTTATAAAATGAAGATAGTCCATTACCATTTTGAAATTACATGAAATTTGATTCTATCATCTGTACTACATAATTCCTTGCAAATTAATAACTCAAAGCAGAGAACATTTATTCACTCATCATCCAATTATTAATTCTTATTTAATTGGCTGAGTAATAACTCAGCTCATGTAATTTTGGTACGCCCAGGTGACTCGTGCAACTTGCGAATTGCAATATGCTATAGTGCTTCTCTGAATGAATTAAAATTACTTTCTCGAAAAAAAGTGGAAGATTACACCATTGGCTATTATAAATTTAAAAAAGGAGATATTTCATTGTGCATCTATAAAGACAATCTCTCGTGAAGATAAAACAAAATTTATATTAACAAAAAGAATAATTGTGGAATTCAAAAGTCGCAATAAAAAAATAAGATAAAGGAAAAAATAAATATATTAAGTGGAAAACGATATCTCTGTAAGGTCAAGTTGCACCCAAACTCAATGAGCGATATTTAGGCCTAAACTGTCGCCTAAGCATTTTGAAAAAAAAACTCAAGACAAACGTTCCCTTGTGCTAAGAAACAGTCATGATCGGAACCTCGAAAAATCTTAAGCTTCGCTTGACGACAACAGCGACAAGGAAAACTGCACCTCATCTTAAAGGGGGGAGGGGGAAGAAAAAATACCCCAAGTTTAACAAAATCCCCAACGACAACAACAAACATTCTTCCTGCGTCGGTAAGATCTACAAGAGCTAAATCTGCTCCAGAAAATACCCACTCCCCCGACAGACACAAGTCTTCACCCAACAACAACACGGGGGGGGAGGGGAAGTCCAATACAAACCCTCATGCTCCCCCCAAAAAAGGGAAGGTTATCTTACTCCCAAATCCAACATTGGAAAAAAAGGGAGACCTTTTGTAGCTCGAATTATAAACGACAACAAATAAATAAAAATAAGAATTTGTAAATAGAAGAAAAGCTACGAACTTTTATACATGTAACAGAACTTGTTACAAATAATGTTTGTAATAGAAAAATTTAAATAATAAAAATAAAAGTGAATTTAAAAATAATAATAATAATAAAAATAAATAAAAATAATAATAATAATAATAATAATAATAATAATAATAATAATAATAATAATAATAATAATAATAATAATAATAATAATAATAATAATAATAATATAATAATAATAATAATAATAATAATAATAATAATATTAATACTAATAGAGCAAGTGAAAAAATTTTTTTTCAATAATGAAAATTAATTTGTAAGATGCAAATAGCCATATATTAAAGAATCAAATTATGAGAGAATAATAATAGTAAACAGGTTATTAGTCATAATAACATGATGGATATTATTTTCAATAATTTATTGAGTGACTAAGGGTGGATTTCATACGAGCACAGAAAGCAGAGCTTTCGGAGAGACAGTAGACGCCTGTTTAAACTCTAAATTGGGCGGAGCAAATGTCTCTGTCGTACAAGAAAGAACGGCGGCTACCTCCCTCTCAGAAAGTTCTGTATCGGGCTCTACGCTGAATAAGGTATTAAAAGAAAAAAAAATCATAATAAAGATTTATAATAATGAAGCGATATATATAATATGAAACAAAATGCAATGAAATAAAAATATAGAAACTAACAAATGTACCCAATATTGTAAAATCTTAGCATGTAGATTAAAATGTATTTCCAATAATATTTCGTTAAAAAGCGTGCCCCGCATGAACGAAATAGTTACGAGGGAGTGAATGGAAGGTGTTCTTGAGCTCCAAAAATTGTTGCCATTTATGCTTAACTTTTGGACGTGATCCTGCATCACAGTCGTATTAAAGCAGAATTTAGCGATGATAAAGGATATCCGGAATTCATCTTTCATTCACGAAACTTTAGAAAATGTGTAGTCCTTATGTATATATCAGAAAAATAAAATAATAAAAAGTTTAAACAAAAATAATTGTAAAAGCTAAGGGCCCAAAGCGGACGGCTTCAATCTCACTCTGATAGAAAAAAAATTGTTAACCGAAACTTATTATCAGGTTATATAATATGATAACAAATTATTTAATGTGCATGGTAAATTTCCAGCTTCTTTTCAAATTTCAATCTCTCCATAGACTCTTGTAGCCTATCCTAATTATTAAATAAAATTATAACAATTGTGAAAGAATACCGAAAAAAAAGCGGGCATACAAAATAACGAATCGTAAATGAAATTTGTGGGGGAGCTAAGCCAGAAGATTTGCTCTCTCTCTTTCTACACAAGTCTGCTCTCTCTGTGAATTCCTGTGTACGGTCCATTTAAATCCTAAACAAGCAGCCGAAAAAAAAAAAAAAAAAAAAAAAAAAAAAAAAAAAAAAAAAAAAAAAAAAAAAAAAAAAAAAAAGAGAAAGAGAAGCAACGAAGAAGCTGCCCTTTAACAAGAGAAAGAAATTGAACCACTAATGGCGAGAATTACATAAAGGCTGAAGAAAGGAAGAAAGCTATCCTTCTCCTTATTTTCTAGTAGAATGTTTTGATAAATTTACATACTTACATTCTGACATTTCTGCTGACGCAGCATCGACCTATTCCAGAGAATGTACGTTTTTATTTAAATTATTTGAAGGAATTATTGTCTTGTGTGCTACTTATCCTTTTTAGGTGGAAGGCCTACATTATATGTTGGTGTCTGTTAATTGAAATGACGTGGAAATTGAAAATTTAATTGGTCATTAATTATGTACGCTAGGATAGAAATGTATCTTTCTCCTTTTTTGGCTATTGTAGTATCTGTCTTCTCTTCTTTTCTATAGCGTATTATGTCATAACTATAAATAAGCTTATACTGGTTACATGTGTCGAAATTTCAAACATTTTGCAATTCACAGAAAGAAGCTTCTTCTCTCTGTTTTGCAAATAGAAATTTACTTCCTCACCCTTATTAACATTTTTGATGTTAGAATTTTACATTTCACATATCAAACAATGCCGCCTATTATCATATATTTAAAATTGTTTTATATTGTACTAGCCAATAGGGAGGCCGAGATTGAAATAAAAGCGTTTGGGGAGGCAGCATCAATGCCTTATTTGAGAGAGTCCGCTGAGATCTGGCGTGGCGAGAAGATGCATCAAGCATCTTTCTCATATATTCAAGCCTATTGAATAACTATTATTATAATAATTATAGTGAATTCCAATTGTTATAAAATTTATCATGTAATTGCCCAAGTTAAACAAACCGAATTTAAACCAATGCAGGCAGCATAAAATTACAAATGCTCAATGCCTAATGCGTTGTCAATTTAACCGGCTAATCTGCCGTGATATATAAAATATGTGTGTATATTTAAACTGTGTTATAAATGAAAAAGAACATTCTTGTTTACATTTGAACATTTGATTATATCATCTGTCAATACCATTATTTCACTTGCATAATTAATAAACTTCAAAAGCAGAGAAAACCTTTTCACTCCATCATCCAATTTTTAATTACTTATTTAATTGGTCTGATATAACCCAGATCATATAATATACTATATTATATACTATTATTACTTATACAATATATATCTGTGTGTAATGATATAATATACGTATATATATATATATATATATATATATATATATATATATATATATATATATATATATATATATATATAATATATATAATTATATATATATATGTTTAGCTAAACTATACCCGATTTTATATATACATACATAATACATACATTACATAATACATTTTAATACATTTAGCTACATAATAACACACCATTACATACATACATCCATACATCATCATCCATACATACATACATACCTCATACATACATAATACATACAGTTCATTCTATATACTATACATTAGCACAGTAATACATAGATACATACTGCATACGTACATACATACATCCTTACATAGATAACATACATACATACATACATACACTACATACATTAATACATACATACATACCATACATACATACATACATACATAATACATACATACATAACATAATACATACGTACATAATATATATATATATATATATATACTATATATTATAATAATATATAATATATACGAAATATATATATATATAATATATATATATATATATTATATATATGAAGTGAAGTGCCAACTCGGACCCCACTATTTGCAAGGATTCATGAATAAAGGCTGGATGCCTCTACTCTTTATTTGGGGGGGAGCAATTAAGTCCTCAAAACATAAATTCTAAACAAACAAAAGTCCTCTACAACAAAAACCCATTACCAACAAAAGTCCATTACAAACAACCTGTAAAATGATGAATAAATTTCGAAATAAATGGGGGCTTCCCAATAATACTCTTAACAACATTAAATGATGACAATACATAATTATAAAATCAATAAGAGTTAATTAGTTATATGTAATTATAAAATCATCACACTCACCAACATTAAATAATTATAATATAATTATAAAATTAATAAGAATAATCAATTATATATAATTATAAAAAATAATCACACTCATCAACGTTAAATAATTACAATATAATTATAAAATGTATAAGAATAATCAATTATATATAATTATAAAATCATACACTTACCAACGTTTCAATTAATAAGAATAATTAATTATATATAATTAAAAAATCAATCAAATCAATTTATATGTAATTATAAAAATATGACACAATATAATGAATGAAAATATGCAGGAATTTCTCATGTGACATTTTTCTGCATGCAATGGAATATTTATTAAATAAGACTCAATTAACTTAGAAATTTGGATAAACGCTGTAATATTACTAATAAAAAATATATTAAAGAACAACAATTACCTTCACTGTTTTAATTAAAAACCTCTTACGAAGCCATGGAGTTGATTGATACACTTTGTATCAATAAATTTAATACCTGTATTTTTTAGAGGCAAAAATAATGTTATAATATACGATAGGTAAAAATTATAAAAAGAGTATATATATATACACACATAATATATATATATATATATTATATATATATATATATATATATATATATCATATATTAATCAGTATTATATAATATATATATATATATATATTATATATATTTATATTGTATGAGTTTTAATTATCGTATATACCTAGGTTATTTTTCTAATATATATATACAGTTATTTGTTAAGTAAAAAAGTCAACCTGGAAAAATATATTTCCTGCCTTGAACACAAATCGCACTATCTCTTTCACTCTATTCTTTTGTATCCACTTATATCCCGATCCACTCTGTTCAAAGTCGGCAGGACGAATGCCAGCGTTGGCTTGTGATTTTGCGAGGGAACCTGGATGTTTACTCACTCAGATCTTAGTCATCAGGTGGGGGCCAGAATTCTTTAACAAAACGAGGGAATGCAATAGGAAACCGTTTGAAAACGATTTCAAATCGAATTGTTATAGGTTTCATAAGGAAGCTTGCGAAACAAAATTACAACCTTGGGATAGAGAGTTAAAGAATTTTGAATCTTAATGAAAGAGGTGTTTAAGGGAATATGTGCATTATTTGGTAGTCTCCATGCAAGATTTGTTTGTGAAAATAGAAATATTTTCTTGGGCGAGTCATGGCTTTGTATCGTGAGAAACTATTAAGGAATGTGGGCTGTTAGGACATGTAAAAGCTTTAAGGCGTCTGTTGCAATACTATGTTGATTTCAAAATTGTTTTGCACTCAAAACTGAGTACGATAAAGGACCCCCTCCTCGAAAGAAAGGAATCTTTATCTTAAAGATTTGTTTTAATCAACATAGGTTTGCATTATGTCCAAAGGGAAATAGCATACCTAGCGTCCATAGAGATGGTAGTACTCGCATCTCCATGAATGAGAAACATGGGTGAGTTTACAAATTCTGGAACATAAATGAAGATTATGATTTATTGTTCAGAAGGGTCTAATGATAACTCTGATAAATTTTAAAACAAAGATAGGAAAACAAAATAGCTGGGTATCTGGTGTATGGGATTTCAGAGTGTAGTTTCTTTGTTTGTCACTAACATGAAAACGGTATATTGAGACAAGAATTGCATTATAAATTTAAAAAGTCTGGTAGATGTATATCAATAACGCATTGTAATCTGAAATTACAGTTTCATTTCTTAAAATCATTTTTTAAATTTTCAGGAAATATCGGTTTGACTTTTATGACTTCCCATATTAACTCTTAAGTTTCTTAAAGTTCTATTTAAATTTCGTTCTGTCTTTGAATATATTAGGTTGCCTTGTTAATTAAAATTTATTGGTTAATTTCTATCTTATTCGTTATTCTATGTTAGTTTTAACGATAAAGCTACTGACCAAGGATTAGTATTGGCCAAGGTGTTGGTTTAAAGCATTTCTGAAAAGTACTTAAACTTTAGAGGCTATTTTCTATTAGAAGCGGTTTTAATTGTTACTTAATATTGCTTTAACTTATTTTAAAGATTAATCATGCAAATGAAAGCAGTATCAGTAATGTTAATATCGCGAAATGATATTAACTAATTAAAAACAATGTTAGTTTTTTTCTAATAAAAAGTTAAAATAGTTAAATGGTCGCCAGATCATATTTGATCAAAATTTTTAAACATAAAAGCTTGAGGGTTAATTAAAACGAAGTAATGAACATTAAAGGTTAGTGGTTAATTAAAACAAAGTAATTACTGACTTAATTATAAGCTAGTTAGTAGCAAGTGCTATATACTAAATATTTGTTAGTTACTTATTTTAAAATGTTAGAGGTTAATATATATGCTTTTTTTAGCATTACAAAGCTAAGTATGTTTTCTTAAAAATTATTAAAAATTAATGAAGCTAAGCCTGTTTTCTTATTTTTTTTTATAAAAAAGTTTTTACTTTTTTCTATTCTATCATATTTTTTAAATAAAAAAAATGAGCTGTCCCCTCCTTTGGAGTGAAACGTATTTATGCTGTATATGTATTTAAAAAAAATAAGCGTAATTATAACTAATGAAACTAATCCAGACTAATGTAAGCTAAGTTATATGTTAATTCAAGCAAAATAATACAAACTTATATTTAAATTCAAAAACTAAATGCTATTCGCTTCTTCCTTTAATGCTAGGGCAAAAGAAATTATGAAAAAGGACGTTTGGAAAACATTTTTGTCAAACTAAACTACTTCATTTAAAATTAAAATTAATATATTCTTATTAAAAAGAAAGCAAAAAAACGTATTTTTAAATCTAAAAAAATTCTTAAGAATTTAATCATAAAACATGTTCATCGGAACATTTTGAAAGCTATACTATGGGAGATATCTGTATAAATCCCTTATCTGTCTCTCGGAGGGACTAACCACTTTAGCAACATACTCTTTATGGAATAATAGTTTCTGTCAGTTTTTGTAATCAAAGTAAACAAGAATGAAACAACTAATATTTAAAAACATAAGTAGGACAACGTTATGGCACGCAACTTATAAAGACTCCAACAGAGCCGGGCTCGGTTACTTTCAAGGATTCTATTGGAAATCACAGGGAATCTTTCGTCCCAACAGTAACCCTTAAAAGGACTAACTTTAGCGGCTGTTATGTACATCAGAACAAAAGTAGATGAACTAATTAAGTCTTTTTGCGGAGAATTGCATTCGCAAAACTATGATTAATAGCAACTTTTTTGCTTGGAATTACACTGGCTTCTGGCTTATAAAATTCGTGGCTTTCCACTCCCAAACTATCTATAGCTTTGGGCCGAGCTTTCTACTCTTGGCACTGTCGCCTAGCTCGTTCTAAACTGTCATTTTCCTTTTTGTTAGACATTAAAAACGGAAAACGATTAGCAGACAACTGGTCGGCTAAAATGGGACTCAAAATAAACAAACTTTATTGTTTAATTTAAAAAACTTGTGGCTTTCCACTCAAACTCTCTATTCTGTAGGCACTGTCGCCTATATAACAAGACCCGAAAACAGTGCTAACTTTCTTTTGGAGCACCCATATACATTATTATATATATATATTATATATATATTATTATATATATATAATATATATATATATTAATATATATATATATATATCATATATATATATACTATATATATATATATATATATATATTTATATGATAACGGGGTTCCGGACGACACTGGTGCTTTCACCTGTCGGAGACCTCCTTCTGCTAACTTTCTACTCCTAGGCACTGCTGCCTATCTAAGGGTTCCGGACGACACTGGTACTTTCACCTGCCGGAGACCTCCTTCTGTTTATTTTTTTTTTTAATTAAATCGAACTCTTTCTTGGCTAGAATTTCTCTGATCAGCCGAAATTCTTAGGCCGGAAAAGTTGCTTTCAATGGTTGGTTCTTCTTCTTCTTCTTCGTCACTGGGGTCTGTCTCTAGTAACTGCTCCTTGGCTACATAGACTCTCGCCCTTCTCTTTTCTTTTGAGAGAGTCCTTTGACTCTTCTTTTCTGTTGTTGGGCGTTCCCCTTTTTCTGCTTTTAGATTCTTTTCAAAATCTGCTGATGGGTTATTTAACCCTTGTTGGGAAGTATGGGCACTTACGGTGCTTTCCCATGTACTCCCACTTGGCTTTCGGGCGTAATAATTCCCGCTACCACTCCAATTTGCATAAGACTTGCGGTTAGTCGTAGTATGTTCTGTACCTGGCTTTACTGGTGGGTTCATTGTGTTATCTTAAAGAACTGATTGCTGTGAAAATCTTTGAACACTGTCCCTCCGGGCAGTCTCTTCTGCTTGAAAATTAGGTTTCAGGGAGAAGGTGTGTGAAGGGTTTAGGTTCATGTTGGCTAAGTCAACAGGGTTTAGTCTTGGAGGGGCTTCTGGTGGGGGAAGTTGCCCCCTCGACTTATCTCTTACCGAATCCTCTTGTCTCCTTTTGGCTCTTTCAACCTCATCCCCTTCATTATTATCTTCATTTAAAACTACTTCGTTCTCTCCCTTATTCTTGCCTATCTCTTCTTCATCCTGAATTAGGTTTTGTTGGCCATTTTCTCGTCCCCTTTAAACTTTTAAATAAAATAAAACAGATTCTTTTAGAAGCAACCCAAAAAAAAAACTGCTTAATGTTAATCACTAAAAAAAAAAGAAAAACAACACATGAGCCGTCGTCGACTCCTTGAAAAATGTCTAAAATGCTATACCTATGTATTATAAAAACGAGTTGGGTATGGAATATCTTTATTCCTTTATTTTCCAAAAATGGCTATAAAATTGCTTAAATATATATAAACAATATATATTTGAAATTACCGTACCTTCTTATTCTTAGCAATGTTCTCTACTATATAATATAGATATTTAGGATAAATATTATACTAGATATTACCCTATATATTAATATATTATATATATATATAGCTTTATAGAGATATAATAATCTTATATAATCTGGAAACAAAAATTATATATACTTACTTACTTTGTAGCCTTCCCCTCCCATCTGAACGAGAATAAGGACTAGCTGAAAAAAATAGTAATGATGAAATCAATTTTGCGAGAGAGCTGAATTTGTATATATAGCAGTTTTATATCCTTATTTTCCCTTCTCTTCCTTTGTCCGCTTGCCTTCGACTATGTGCGTCTACGCTTATGTGCCGAGTGTGTATGTGTGTAAAAGTGTGTGGTACTGTTTGTATGAGCTTGAAGCTGAGGCGCGTCGCTTATGCTACTGTTGCTTGCAAGAACTCCCCCATAAGAGTAGCATTTGGGAGTTAAACCTCTCGTTTACAAATTCTTACTAACTCTTTTGTTCTTCTCTTCTTCCTCTATTTTCGTAAAACTCATTATATATATATATATATATATATATATATATATATATATATATATATATATATATATATAAATATATATATATATATATATATGCTAGATATTAATATTGTATTATGTATATATATAGAGTTATATAAGTAAAAGGAAGATAGACTTTAAGCTATGAAGATGTAAAAGAAAAGATATTGGAGAAAGAGGAAAGAAAAACAGTTCGGAAAATTTTCCCTCCCAAAAATCTCTGCAAACTTACGCTAAAAATTATGACCTTTTACTTACGACCTGCAGTTAATTACAATATACCTTATTACAACACATAATTAAAATATAAAAACACTCATTAAATGCTAAATGTTCAATGGTACCATTATGCTCAAATAATATCTTAAAATTAAGAGATAATTTTTACCTTTACATAAACATGCATTAAATAATTTCAATTTTTCATTACTATTTCATAATAATAATAATAATTATTTATATTTTTTATGGGCGCGCCCTTGGTGATTTTCTTTTCTGGGGTAAATTTCTCAGGGGTGGAAATTTAAATTTAAGGGAGCTGGGGGAAGAACTTTTTTCTCCTAAATCTTGTTGGAGAGCTTTCTCTCCAAAACTGGCTAAATTTGTTAGAGAGCTTCCTCTCTGAAACTGGCTAGGCTGGTTGGAGAACTTTCATCTTCTAAAACTGGTTGGAGAGCTTTCTCTCCAAAACTGGCTGAATTTGTTATCTCTAAAATTGCTTACTTGTTTAGCCCTTATCCTGGGGGGCTCTTTCCATGGAAATGGCTTCTCAGTGAAGGTTGTTGGACTTTGTTGGGGTGCCTGGTACGCTGCGTCTGCTGCTTACTGAAGTTCCACGCTCGAATCCATCCTGATGAGGCGCGGCAGATGAGGTGGCTGTTCCGATGCATCTGCTGCTGCTTGAAGTTCCATGCTCGAATGCACCCACTGGCAAGATCGCCAGATGAAGTGAAGGTGCCAACTCGGACCCCACTATTTGCAAGGATTCATGAATAAAAGCTAGATGCCTCTACTCTTTATTTGGGGGGGAGCAATTAAGTCCTCAAAACATAAATTCTAAACAAACAAAAGTCCTCTACAACAAAAACCCATTACCAACAAAAGTCCATTACAAACAACCTGTAAAATGATGAATAAATTTCGAAATAAATGGGGGCTTCCCAATAATACTCTTACCAAAGTTAAATGATTACAATACATAATTATAAAATCAATAAGATTAATTAATTATATATAATTATAAAATCATCGCACTCACCAACATTTAATAATTACAATATAATTATAAAATTAATAAGAATAATCAATTATATATAATTATAAAAAATCATCACACTCATCAACGTTAAATAATTACAATATAATTATAAAATTTATAAGAATAATCAATTATATATAATTATAAAATCATACACTTACCAACGTTTCAATTAATAAGAATAATTAATTATATATAATTAAAAAATCAATCAAATCAATTTATATGTAATTATAAAAATATGACACAATATAATGGAATGAAATATACAGGATTTCCTCAGTGACATTTCTGCAGCAATCGGATATTTATTAAATAGAGACTCAATTTAACTTAGACATGTTGGCAAGATATGCTGTTAATATTTACTAAATAAAAGTATAATTAAAGACATATTGTTGCAAAATTTGTGATTTCATAAGGCTTAGGAAACCCATGGAGCTGATTGAAAATATTGCCGAAGTAATTTTAAATATCAGGCTTTTTTGGATGGAAAATAATATGCTTAATCGTTATACCGCTATGTCAAAAATTATAAAAGAGTTATATATATATCATATATATATATATTATATATATATTATATATCAATATTTATAAATATATTATACATATATATTAGATATTATATTATATTCTATCTATATTTAATATATATATTATATATATATATATATATTATACTATTATCTATATATATATATATATATCTATATAATATATATATATATATATATATATATATAATCATATATTTTATATATATCTATATATATATATTATATATGTATTATCTATTGTATGTATCTTACTAGGTTATGTTAATATATATACATGGCCTATGTTAAGTAAAAGTAACCTGGAAAATATATTTCCCTGCTGAAACACAAAATCGCACTATCCTTTCACTCTATTCTTTTGTATCCACTTATAATCCGACCCACTCTGTTCAAATGTCGGCAGGACGAATGCCAGCGTTGGCTTGTGATTTTGCGAGGGAACCTGGATGTTTACTCACTCAGATCTTAGTCATCAGGTGGGGGCCAGAATTCTTTAACAAAACGAGGGAATGCAATAGGAAACCGTTTGAAAACGATTTCAAACCGAATTGTTATAGGTTTCATAAGGAAGCTTGCGAAACAAAATTACAACCTTGGGATAGAGAGTTAAAGAATTTTGAATCTTAATGAAAGAGGTGTTTAAGGGAATATGTGCATTATTTGGTGGTTTCTATGCAAGATTTGTTTGTGAAAATAGAAATATTTTCTTGGGCGAGTCATGGCTTTGTATCGTGAGAAACTATTAAGGAATGTGGGCTGTTAGGACATGTAAAAGTTTTAAGGCGTCTGTTGCAATACTATGTTGATTTCAAAATTGTTTTGCACTCAAAACTGAGTAACGATATATTATAATATATATATATATTATATATATATATATATAATATATATATATATATATATATATATATATAATAATATAATTTATATATATATATATATAAAATATATATATATATATATAATAATATAATATATATATTTGATCAATTATATTATTATATATCTATATATATATAATATATATATATTATATATATATATTATATATATATCATATATAATATATTATATAATGATATATTATATAGTTATAATAATATAGTATATAACCTTCTCGCCATGACCACCTTCAGAGTGGGCACACTTCACTAAGATATCCTGCGCCACTGGCAGGCCCCCCTCGTCTAGATCGCTCAAGGCTGAAATTTCCCAGGTTGCTCTGGAATGATGATTAAAAGGACAGTCCAGGAATAAATGACAGGCAGTTTCCACGGCCTGGTTGCACTTTGTGCAGATATTTGAAGTAGTTTGGTTGATTTTAATTCTGTTTTTGTAGTGTTGAAAGTTTGGGTGGTGAACCCATCTCAATTTGGGTAAAGAAGACTGGATGTTATAGGAAAGGAGTTAAATCCAGATTCTATTTCTGGTGGTTGATCATTCAGTATAGTATTTGGTTGTCTATTTCTTTAATATTGTTCTGTTGGTCGAGTGTATATTTGTTTGGAATATGAAATGTTGTATAGTGGAGGTTGGATGTTGCTCAGGATTTGTTTGTATAATATGGCTTGGGAAGATGGAGGTTGCTTTAGTTTGCGGTTAGCGGGGTTTGAGATTGCAGTGTGACAAGGGTGTTGTGATGTCTGTGTGTCAGCTTAAAATTGGGTGCCTATCATTTCTAGGTGTTTGTCTATAGGTTGTTCTTTGTTTTATCATGTAAGTGTTATTGAGGTGTTGTAAGTGTATATTCTGTTATAATTCTGAGGGTCTTGTTTCGGCCTGTTTGTAGTTTCCTCTTATTTCATTTGGTTAACAACGGATGCCATATTGTATTTTGGTTTGTATGTTGTTTGTTATTTTTGATGTCAATCCCAGCTGTGGTTCTTAGGGTGTTTAATTTCCAGTTATATGATGTTATGTTTTATATGTGTTTTGAGAAAGTTAAGTGTGTGTCCAGTGTTTTTCCTATAATTTTAGGTGTTTTGTATAGTGGGATAGTGATGCTATTTATGGAGATTTAGGGGTCGATGGAACCGAGTTGTCTGTTTGTTGTGATTAGTGTGATAGTGGATTTGTTTTGGTGATGCAGACATTCTATTGTCCGCTAGCCAAGTTTGTATTTGGTAGATGTATTGTTTTGTGGGTTAGAAGATATACTGTGTTTAGATTCTGGTGTGTGGTAGCTATGGTGAGGTCATCAGCGTAGGTTGTTGTGTTTGTGTCGTCTGTTTGTGGATGTGGTAGATCGGCTGTAAATAGGTTAAAAAGTGTAGCTGATAGGATTGCTTATTAGGGTACACCGTTTTTAATGTTTACTATGCCTGGTTTATTGTTCCTAATCTGTATTTGAGCTGTTCTTCCTGATAGGAAGTTTGATAACCATTTCTTTAAATTACGGAACCGGAGGGCGGATCAAAGAAAATAGATGTTCTAGGGGCAAAATGAATTTTTTTCCCTATGTTCTAGGGGTGAAATGAGGTTAGGTTAGGTCACTATAGGAAAAAACAATTTCATTTCGTACAAAAAAAAGATTTAGTTACCCTTACAAATCAGTTTCTTTCGTTTTCGTTTGACCACACAACATACTAACCTTTCAACCACATTTTATTTTCATTAACATTTCGCTGAGCAGACTAGATCCCAAAAAACGCATAAAATTTTATTTGCTTTTAAATATCTATCATCGCCCCTAAATATGTTTAATTTTAATTTAGTTTTATATACAGTAAATTTAACTGATTTTTAGTATTTACGTATGGGCGTTAAGTAGCTTTTACCTATATGGAGATATACTAGTATATATATATATATATAATATAATATATATATTATATTATATTATATATATATATATATATAATATATATAATATATATATATATATATATAATATATATATACATTACAAAGGTAATTTAACAACCAAAAAACATTTAAATGGCAAATAGGGATTCTTTACTGTTCATTTCATTTTGTGTTTTTGCATTACATATTGTCCCCCCCTTGAAACAATGGACCTCCCACCAAAATGTCCCCCGGGCCACCCACATCCCTAATCCGGCTCTGGCAATGACCTTCTTGTTCTCGTTAATTGATAAAAAAATTATATCTTGCCAAAATCATAGGTAACAACTTCTGTAAATCTGCCTTTCCTTCTCTTATTCGCTACTGATTGATCTATTTGAGAACACTTCTAATTCTACCCTGGATGATCATAGCATCCATCCTCCTACTCTTCTAATCTCAGGTGTCCCATGTCTCTGCCTGTGATTACACATGAGCAGGTGTTTGGGATACTGAGATCTATGAACGTAAAAAAGCTAGCAGCAAGATGGCATTCCTCTCCATGTTTTGAGGTAGTGTGCTTCTAAGCTGGCACCTGTGATCTTTCAATTCTAGTCTCTGTGCCTTAATAGTAATAATTTACTTTGGTGATTTTTCCACGCATTTGTCCAATCGTTCCAGAAGAAAGGTAGCTGCTCTGAACCTTATAACAATCGCCTATTTCTTCTCACTTGTATTTTGTCTAAATTTTTAAAACTTTCTTTAACTCTCTTTACTGACTCATCTGGACTTCTTTCCGATCAACTGGTGACATACCCTCGCGCGTGTACGGTGTGGGCAAATTTTCCCAACACTTTTTTTTTTTTGAAAATTTTCAAAAGTTTTTTTGTTTCAATTTTTTTTTCCTTCGGTCATTCCTCAAAAGATGTGAACAAACAGACGTCTTTAAATTTGTGTAAAAAAAATATGTAAACTAATGAAAGAGTATTCGGGATATACTAGAATGTGGGCCAAAATTTGCCCACACCGTACGCGCGCGTGACCCTTAAATTTTTTTTAATAATATTAAAATAATAAACAAAGTAGCTAAAGTTTGTCTTTTAGCACTAATCTAGGATATTTCATTCTATCAAAGTTTGAAGGAATTCGGCTGTATAGTCTTTTTGTTACAGAATCTTAGATTGTCACTTGGGAATAACACAAGACAACACCCCATCTTTTCAAATATATATTAAAAATATAATATAACCATTAAGTAACAAAAACAGGCTAGATCAACTGCAAAAGGTCCAATACACATTATCTATATGAAATTAGTTGTCAAATTTAAGAAATTCACCGTAAAATATAGTGTGGGCAGATTTTGCCCACACCGTACGTGCGCGTATGCAAAACGGATCCGTACGTCCGAGGGATACTATCCTATCTCACCAATTTATAGTCTTCTGTCCTTAATGATTATGGGGAGACTTGTGTGGTGGCGCTTGAAATATTGAATAGCTTTGATCGGGTGTGACACCCGTCACTGCTTCCAAGCTCAATTCCTTTGGATTTCCTAATTCTCTTTGCATACTCATGTCTAGCTTTAATTCTCATCCTGTATTGCCACTTGTTGATGGAGCTACCTTTTCCTCATTTTCTGTCAATTGTGGCGTTCATCAAGGTTCTGTTCTATCTCCTACTTTTTTCTTATTTTTCGTTAGCGATATTCTTAGCTGCACTTCTAACTCAGTTCACTCTTATGCCGATGACTCAACTCTCCATTCTTCTACTCATTTGAAATCTGATCCCTCTTTTCCATCTTGATTTACTTCTTGACTTCAGCTTTCCGATTCTATTCTTGCCAATTCTTGGGTGGGATTTACCGGTGGGGCAGCCTCAACCTTGTGAAATTTGACTTTAAAAACTCAACTTCTTCACATCTCCCTCTTAACACATTGACTGCCATGTCCACCAAATTTGGTGTACAGTGAACTTTTGAAATAGGCCATGTCAACCAATTTTGGTTGACAGTCACATTTCAGTTGAAGCCTTTTATATCAAATCAGGTTGCCTTTGAAGGCAGTTATACATGTTATTCATATAGTATGCGCCCTGGTCGAAACATTTGGTATAGGTAGCTTGTAATTTTGTTGAAATTTTTTTTATGCGAAAATTACAGATTTTGATACGTAATATAACTATATTTATGTTAACCAACCTTTAGCGTGACCCAGGTCCCGGCACGTAGCCTGTTCGAAGTAGGGAGACTTTTTTGTTTTTTGTTTTGTTTTTTTTTCTTTCTTCCGTTTTTTTTTTGTTTTTTTAATTTTTTTTTGTTTTTTTTTTTTTTGGTTTTTGTTTTTTATCTCATTTCCTTTATTTCTATTTTTTATAAAGAAATTAGAAAGTATAAATTCATATTCATATTCATATTCATATTCAAATTCATACATGGGTTTCTTTTAAGAACTGTACAGCAAGACTGTGTGTTGTGTAGAAATTTCCACATATAGGTTCGGCCTTGTTGAGTACGCCTTCCTAACTTCAAACTAGATATTGTGCAATTGACTTCTCTCTCCAGTTCAGACTTCCGGTGTAAACCTTGAAAGCTATATGTTAGCCTGTTTTTGGTATAAAACCAGTTTGATAGTTTTAATCCATATTTATGTGCTTGTTAGGAATATACTGTCTGAAAACTAGCCTCTCCCTCCAAGGAACAAGCGTTTCGTCAATGACAACATCCTCTCCCGGTAGTAAAATGCTATGGAAAGACTGCTGGAGCTTAGTGATAATGGGTTCGATTTTGGCTAATCTGTTATTTTGGGTGTCTACAGAATTGTCAGCAAAATGTAAACATTGTAGCAACAGTTCAAACCTATTCCTACTCATAGTCTTTGAAGGTAAAGTGATATGATAGATTGGGTTTGTACTCCAATACGCCTGGATTTTACCTAAACGAACAAGTCCCATCCATAATACTAATCCTAGAAACTTTTGTAGTTCTTCCACAGTTGTGTGTTTCCACTTTTTCAATCTTGAATTTGCCTTAAGTTCGCTACTTTGAGACTGTGCATCCCCATATATATTTGTTTGCTCTACAATCATGTTCAATAGATCATCAGTAATAAAGAGAAAGAAAGCATCTTTTACTGTTATCTCTGTTTTTTCTCTAACAGGATCTGTCAATCCACAGTCTTCATCGAAGGTAAAATTTTGTTGCCTGCTTGAAGAATAGTCCTATTGAAGAGGATATTGAAGAGGAAATTGAAGAAGATGAAGAAACACTTACATCCATCTCCCCTGACCCATACAATTGGGATGACTATTCTTCAAGCAGGCAACA
The DNA here is from genome assembly GCA_015478945.1 of Trachelipus rathkii. Classification (NCBI taxonomy): domain Eukaryota; kingdom Metazoa; phylum Arthropoda; class Malacostraca; order Isopoda; family Trachelipodidae; genus Trachelipus; species Trachelipus rathkii. The sequence continues at coordinate 30,345 of JABUQX010095127.1, forward strand.
AAATTTTACCTTCGATGAAGACTGTGGATTGACAGATCCTGTTAGAGAAAAAACAGAGATAACAGTAAAAGATGCTTTCTTTCTCTTTATTACCGATGATCTATTGAACATGATTGTAGAGCAAACAAATATATATGGGGATGCACGGTCTCAAAGTAGCGAACTTAAGGCAAATTCAAGATTGAAAAAGTGGAAACACACAACTGTGGAAGAACTAAAAAATTCTAGGATTAGTATTATGGATGGGACTTGTTCGTTTAGGTAAAATCCAGGCGTATTGGAGTACAAACCCAATCTATCATATCACTTTTACCTTCAAAGACTATGAGTAGGAATAGGTTTGAACTGATGCTACAATGTTTACATTTTGCTGACAATTCTGTAGACACCCAAAATAACAGATTAGCCAAAATCGAACCCATTATCACTAAGCTCCAGCAGTCTTTCCATAGCATTTTACTACCGGGAGAGGATGTTGTCATTGACGAAACGCTTGTTCCTTGGAGGGGAAGGCTAGTTTTCAGACTATATTCCTAACAAAGCACATAAGTATGGGATTAAACTATTCAAACTGTGTACCAAAACAGGCTACACATATAGCTTTCAAGTTTACACCGGGAAGTCTGAAACTGGGGAGAGAGAAGTCAATTTGGCACAGAATATCTGTTTGAAGTTGATGGAAGGCCTACTCAACAAGGGCCGAACCCTATATGTGGATAATTTCTACACAACACACAGTCTTGCTGTAGAGTTCCTAAAGAAAAAAACCATGTTTGAATTAGAATATGAATAAGAATATGAAAATGATTTTTATACTTTTCTAAATTTTCTTTATACAAATAAAAATAAGAAAAAGATAGATAAATAACAAACAAAAAGCAACAAAAACAAAAAAAATTAAAAAACAAAAAAAAAAAAAAAAAAAACAAAAAAAGGGTCTCCATAACCAACAGGCTCCACGTGCCGGGACCTGGGTCACGCTAAAGGTTGGTTAACATAAATAATAGTTATATTACGTATCAAAATCTGTAATTTTCGCATAAAAAAAATTTCAACAAAATTTCAAGCTACCTATACCAAAATGTTCGCCCAGGGCCATACTATATGAAAAACATGTAAAATTGCCTTCAAAGGCAACCTGATTTGATATAAAAGGCTTCAACTGAAATGTGACTGTCAACCAAAATTGGTTGACATGGCCTATTTAAAAGTTCACTGTACCCCAAATCTTGTGGATCATGGCAGTCAATGTGTTAAGAGGGAGATGTGAAGAAGTTGAAGTTTTTTAATAGTCAATTTCACAAGGTTGAGGCTGCCCCACCGGTAAATCCCACCCAAGAATTGGCAAGAATAGAATCGGAAGCTGAAGTCAGAAGTAAATCAAGATGAAAGAGGGAATCAGATTTCAAAATTAGTGAAAATGAGAGCTTGAGTTCAATCGCATAAGAGGTGAACTGACGTTAGAGTGCAGCAGATATCGCTACGAAAAACTGAAAAAAGTAGGAGATAGAACAGAACTTGATGAACGCACAATTGCGAACTATGACGAAAAGGTGCTCCATCAACATGGCAATACAGGTGAGAAATTAAGCTAGCATGAGTTTGCAAAGAGACTTAGGAATCAAAGGAATGAGCTTGGAACGCATTTTGTTTTGCTGTGACGGGTGTTCCACCCCGATCAAATGCTATTCAATATTTCAAGCGCCACAACACAAGTCTCCATAGTTCCTAAGGACAGAAGACTATAAATTGGAGAATAGGATCGTATCCTCGACGTACGGATCGTTTTGCAATACGCGCCACGTACGGTGTGGCAAAATCTTGCGCAATATCTTTACGGTGAATTCTTAAAATTGCCAACTAATTTCATATGAATAATGTGTATTGGACTTGCAGTTGATCTAGCCTGTTTTTTGTTACTAATGTTATTATTTTATTTCTATATTATTTGAAAAATGGTGTTTTTTTCTTGTGTTATTTCAATGACAATCATAAGATTTGCTACATCAAACTATACAGCGAAATCTCTTCAATTTGATAGATATATTCCTAGATGTACTAAAAACCATACTTTAGCTACTTATGTTTATTATTTAATATTATTTAAAAAAAAATTTAAGGGTCACGCGCGCGTACGGTGTGGGCAAATTTTGCCCACATTCTAGTATATCCCGAATAACTTACACAAATTTTACTATTTTACACAAATTTTACTATTTTACACAACATAAGTAGAAAATAAGGACCGGAAAAAAAATGACCAAAAATCTTGGAAAATTTTCAAAAAAAAAAAAAAGTGTGTTCGCACCTTTGCCACACCGTCGCGCGAGGGTATGTACCAGTTGATCGAAAGAAGTCCCACATGATCAGTAATGAAGAGTTAAAAAAGTTTAAAATTTTAGACAAAATACAAGTGAGAGCAATAGGACGATTGTTATAAGGTTCAGAGCAGCTACCTTTCTTCTGGAACGATTGGACAAATGCGTGGAAAAATCACCAAATGTAATTATTACTATTAACGCCACAGACGACTAGAATTGAAAGATACAGGTGCCAGTTAGAAGGCACATAACCAAACATGGAGAGGAATGCGCATCTTGCTGCTAGCTTTTACGTTCATGAGATTAGTATCCCAAAAACCTGCTCATGTGTAACACGGCAGAGACATGGGGACACATGAGATTTAGAAGAGTAGGAGGATGGCTGCTATGATCATCCAGGAGAAATTGAAGTGTTCTCAAATAGATCAATCAGTAGCGAATACTGCGTCACACAAAGGCAGATTTATCAGAAGTGTGTTACCTATGATTTTGGCAAGATATAATTTTTTTTTATCCAATTAGAGAACCAAGAAGTTCATTGCCAGAGCCGGATTAGGGATGTGGGTGGCCCGGGGGACATTTTGGTGGTGTTTCAAGGGGGGGACAATATGTAATGCAAAAACCAAAATGAAATGAACAGTAAAGAATCCCTATGTTACCCATTTAAATTTTTTTTGTTTGTTAAAATTATTTGTATTGTTATATATATATATATACTATATTAATATATATATATTATATTATATATTATATATAATTATATTTATTATATATATATATAATATATATATATATACATATATATATATATAGTATCCTCCATATAGGTGAAAAGCTACTCAATGTTCACCAAAGTTAAATTACTTTAAAAAAAATCAGTTAAATTTATGCATATAAAACTAAATTAAAATTAAACATATTTAGGGGCGAAATGAAACCTATTTAAAGCAAATAAAAAAATTTTTATTGCTTGTTTTGGGATCTAGTTTGCTCAGCGACAATGTTAATGAAATAAAATGTGTTGAAAGTTAGTATGTTGTGTGGTCAAACGAAAACGAAAGAAACTGATTTTGTAAGGGTAACTAAATCTTTTTTTTGTACGAAATGAAATTTTTTTTCCTATTAGTGACCTAACCTAACCTCATTTCACCCCTAGAACATAGGGAAAAAAATTCATTTTGCCCCTAGAACATCTATTTTCTTTGATCCGCCCTCCGGTTCCGTAATTTAAAGAAATGGTTATCAAACTTCCTATCAGGAAGAACAGCTCAAATACAGATTAGGAACAATAAACCAGGCATAGTAAACATTAAAAACGGTGTACCCTAATAAGCAATCCTATCAGCTACACTTTTTAACCTATTTACAGCCGATCTACCACATCCACAAACAGACGACACAAACACAACAACCTACGCTGATGACCTCACCATAGCTACCACACACCAGAATCTAAACACAGTATATCTTCTAACCCACAAAACAATACATCTACCAAATACAAACTTGGCTAGCGGACAATAGAATGTCTGCATCACCAAAACAAATCCACTATCACACTAATCACAACAAACAGACAACTCGGTTCCATCGACCCCTAAATCTCCATAAATAGCATCACTATCCCACTATACAAAACACCTAAAATTATAGGAAAAACACTGGACACACACTTAACTTTCTCAAAACACATATAAAACATAACATCATATAACTGGAAATTAAACACCCTAAGAACCACAGCTGGGATTGACATCAAAAATAACAATCAACATACAAACCAAAATACAATATGGCATCCGTTGTTAACCAAATGAAACGCGAGGAAACTGCAAACAATCGTATACAAAGAACTCAGAATTATAACAGGATATACACTAACACCTCACCAACACTTATATGATGAAACAAAGATAGTGTTTATAGACACACACCTAGAATTGATAGGCACTCAATTTTACGCTAAAATACAGACATTACAACACCCTTGTCACACTGCAATCTCAAACCCCACTAACAGCAAACTAAAACAACCTCCGTCTTCCCCAGTCATATTATACTGACAAACCCTAAACAACATCCAACCTCCACTATACAACATTTCATATTCCAAACAAATATACACTCGACCAACAGAACAATATTAAAGAAATAGACAACCAAATACTATACTGAATGATCAACCACCAGAAACAGCATCTGGAATTAACTCCCATCCTATAACATCCAGTCTTCTTTATCCAAAGTCCACCACCCAAACTTGAAATACTAAAAAAACAGATTCAACCTCAACCAAACTACTTCAAATATCTACACAAAGTGCAATCAGGCCCCGGAAATTGCTGGTCATTTCTTAATGAACTGTCCTTTTAATCATCATTCCAGAGCAACCTGGGAAATTTCAGCCTTGAGCGATCTATGGACGAGGCTGGTGGCTGCAGTGGCGGCAGGGTATCTTAGTGAAGTGTGGCCACTCTGAAGGGGTGGGTCATGGGCGAGAAGGTCAATAATATATATATATATCTATATATATATTATATTAT